>SNQJ01S0050093.1:44438-91262 GCA_010110895.2 Picea sitchensis | reverse complement strand
CATATTTGATTTTTCTTATATTGTTAAATATGATAATGTTAATTTATGTCAATTTATCAAAATATCAATTTATTATCTCAAATTTGATTTCTCAAATGCATTAAATTAAGCATCAAACTCTTAAATACTTTTCTACTATGTATTAATTTAAATGCTTCCTTTTATGTTCACTATCGACTGTTCAAAAACACATGATAAAATTCAACATATTTCATTGTGGACTGATAAAATTCAACATAAAGCTGAACTCTTGGGCCTATCCTACTATGTATTAATTTAAATTCTTCATTTTATGTTCTTTGTAGACTGTTAAAAAACACATAATAAAATTCAACATATTTCATTGTGGATTGTTCTTGGGCCTATGGGGACTGATAAAATTCAACATATTTCATTGTGGACTCATAAAATTCAACATAAAGCTAAACCCTTGGGCATATTCTACTATGTATTAATTTAAATGTTTCCTTTTATGTTCACTGTGGACTATTAAAAAACACATGATAAAATTTAACATATTTCATTGTGGATTGTTCTTGGGCCTATGGGGACTGATAAAATTCAACATATTTCATTGTGGATTGATAAAATTCAACATGAATTTGAACTCTCGGGCCTATGGAGATTATTATTACTCCTTTCCTACTTTTCCATAAAAAAGTTGATGGTTGCAAGAGATTCCAAGGTCACTATCGACTGGATAAATTCCAAATCCAACCTGAACGTGATATATTTCAACAACTAGAAATACAAGATCATAAGATTAAATAATAGTTTTGAATCTATCAAATTTATGCACATACATAGACAGTTCAACAAAGTAACAGATAACCTCTCCAAAAATGCACTCAAAGAAAATTTTGGTTGGCTCTTTTATGAAGAAATTGTTGATGGAACTGTTGTATGTACAAAAACAATTTACATTTTCTAGCCTAGATCATTACAAATGTCCCTTTTTTGAATAATTTTGTATAGGACACTAGATGATTTTTTATAACTTTACT
This sequence comes from Picea sitchensis, assembly GCA_010110895.2. NCBI lineage: Eukaryota > Viridiplantae > Streptophyta > Pinopsida > Pinales > Pinaceae > Picea > Picea sitchensis. Next base: position 90,258 of record SNQJ01S0050093.1, on the reverse strand, counting down.
ACAATGTAAAAATGTGGAAGGAAGGAAAGACTACAAATCATTTTTTATCATCACTTTCTAGATCCATATGTAACAAAAACTTTCATTTGATTCTAATAAAATAACAATGAAACTGTTATTTTTGCATGAAAAAACTAAAGAACTAAGAAAATTAGTGTAAGAATGGGTTAGAAGACATAGAAAGAAATAATCACTTGAACAAATGGAAGAATGAAGAAAGCCATTATAAATATTACAAAGTAAGAGAGACACACACAAGAGGCTCTACACACACTTGAATTTGAACCTAGGACATTTACATGGTCTTTATCATTTCGATATTTTCAGAGAGACATGGTCTCACATTTACATCAAAATCTCAATTTACATCAACATAACATATTTTGATAGAAGAGCTAAGAAAAACACAAGAAGAGATAGAAGAGATATTGAGATCACTCATGTAATATTTTGTCTTTTCTTGATTTTACTTGCACTATGTTTATTTATATAAAATATTGGATGAAATAATTTCAATATACTATTTTCTTGATTTAAAAAAAAAAACATCAAATTTTATAGTTTCTTATGAAATTTCACAATTAAATATTCAAAAAAATGTGAAATAAAAATTAAATTTTATAGTTCGTCAAATTTTATAGTTTCTTATGAAATTTCACAATGAAATATTCAAGAAAATGTGAAATAAAAATTATAGTTTCTCACCTATAATTTAAATTTTGTTTGATTTGGAAATATGGTTAAAAATAGTCAAAATGTAAGTCATCAAATTTAATACAAGACCAACAATGAAAATAGTCAAAACAAGTCATCAAATTAATATAAGTAAGCGATCTTCATTAAAATTTATATTGATATTAAAATTTATCATAATTTAAAGTTTTTCTAAGCCATCAATAGTCCCTTATAATGACATGGAAATGGGTCCTAGTTTTGATATGAAGTTATCCTCTTCATATGAAAAAACCTTGAACAATCAAATTGCAAATAATGAACGTATTTATCCTATATGTAGTAAATTGGTTACATGCATTAAAGGATTTGTGTATATGATTTGGATAATTTGTAGGATTAAAGTATAATCATCCAAAGTATAGGTCAATTTAGGTTCCCTAGATACAATCTATAGGTTCTTCCCTGAAATTGTAAATAAGGTTTGGTAAACTTTATAATTCATGGGAAATATAACTTTTGTTAATTGAATGGACCATGAAAGTAAACTAAACTGGAAATGATTCTAGAATCCTAGATATTCATAAATACATGTACTTTCAATGAAAAATAAAAAAATATGGAATGTACATGTGTCACTTGTTTAAAAAAATCGTAATGGTATTCCATCTTCAATTATTCGTTCATGATCGACTTTGGACATTTTCTAATTTTTTTATTGAACTTCTATTAACTTTATAAGCACTGCACATACCAAATGACTATATTGACAACTTGCAAAATTTGACTAGTATTCTTGAAAGTGAACATGAGTATCGTTTTGATGGGTTTCTTGAAAAAAATATTATTTCAATACAATGGATCCTCTTTCATATATAAAACCGTTATCATCAAAATCTTCTAATAGTCTCATCTTTTGTTTTGTGCATCGCATCAAATAATATTTCACGTTTTCAGTGTTGTCTACAAGTGCAACCATGGCAAAGACATCTCGTCAAAATAATTGGATATATTGGAAAACAAATAGTTCTTGTTAGATTATCACACAAGTACATCTACAAGTTATTTGAAATAATTTAAACATAAAAATTACCTTCTCTAACAAGATCATAAACTCTATCGCCATCAACTGACATTATAGTTTAATTTGATTCCATCTCCTCTAAGCTTGCCAGTGGAATATTCCCTTTTACATTAAGTTTGGTATGTCTCCAAGCTTTAACATATTCCGCATTTATGTTTTCGCAAATATCTATGGATTTTGTTTCCTCTATGCAAACTGAACAAAAACAAGACTCATTTCTTCTATCAAATGAAAACACATTTGATAATGTTTTGTTTTAAATGAATGTATTTTTCGTGTCCCATATATTGTACTGGTGTCATATGGGATTGATCTATTTACATCTTGGATTCCAACATACCAAAAAAAACTGCACAAGACAAGAACTTGTTAACTTAAAATATCTCAAGAAAACAGTTGAAGATTGAATATAAATTTGAACACGTTCAAATAAACATATCCTGTGTACATGTGTAACATTTATATATAGACACACCTGCGCACATCCCTTGACAGATTATATTCATGGATTAATTCCATTTTGCACCATTAAACAACTTGTTCAGTGGATTCAAATCGATCAGCATGAGGGTTCATTGGATACTTTCAAAGTGCTAGTTTTAAGCATGCCCCTGCATCGTCGTGCTCTCCTTTTCCATGAACAGTCTCAAAAAATTCCAACAATGTGTAATGTTTGATTTTTTATGAAGACGACATAAAAAATAGAATGATCGTGAATATTTGAACTGACCCACACACCCATCTGACCATATCCAATGTCGATCGAATTTGGTTTTGTGTTTGCAATGTACCCCAATTTACTCATAAAAAAAAATAAAATTATTTAATCATATACACAAATCAACGATGTATTATTTATTTTAAAACCTATAAACAAATTTTAAAACCCCGACCCCGATGTAAGGTACCCAAGGTTATTCCCTTACCCAAGGTACGATATAAATTACCTTCTCCATTGGTAGAATTCAAGGATTAAGGGTCGTAGTTTGTAAACATTGGTCGGTTGTTATCTTTCGAATTACTTTAACCTAACTAACTCCTCCTCATCGTTAAACTGAAGGACAATGATTTGAATATCACCTTGACTGAACAACGAGTTAGTTAGTCCTCTCGTGCATTAATTTCGACAAGAAATCAAAGGTTTTCTGTCAGTCGGGACTTAATAAGCCTCTATCTAGTCTATTAATGGAGGCCCTGCAAGTTAAAAACCCAAGGCCACCATTAACCTTGTGTCCAATATACTTGTGCCACCTCTGCTCTATCACATGGTCGGGTAGGGTTTTCATACTCCCACTATCAGTCCGAGTGATAAGTGTTAATGGTCTATTGTGGGTCTCCCACCTAGTTTTTTAGAGTTTTGTTCCTTTCCTCTGTGTTCCTTATCGGTGAGTGTATTCAGCGCTCTGGAAGTTCCCACCTGGTAGAAAAATGTAGAAGCTACCCATCTTCCCTGGTAAGTTACAACATCCTCGTAGTAAATTGGAACGAGTGAAAGGGGCACAAAGGAATTTAGTCATTCACGTAGCTGTTAAATTCTTCCAGGTTCTTTAGAAAACAATGATTTTCCTTTTATAGTTGTAGGCTCTGTGGGATGTCTCCCTTAGTCATGGATAAATTCGTAGATCTCAATATTCAATATTGTACCCCTCGCTTTCCTGTGGAATGACCATCTTAATCTAAGCCATTTTCTTAATTAGGGGTTTTTATACACAGGCGGTCTATCCAAGGCTCTTTGGCCATACCCATACCTTTCAAAGGATCTCTATCGGGACTAAACCTCAACTCTCATCATTCTTTCCAACTGGGTTGCTCCTTGCTTTGGGTTTTTAAGTCGTGTAGTTATAAAAGAGAAGATTATTATTATTGTCCAATATTTCGACTTCATCTCAGATTCCTCCATCACCCTACACGTAGATGTCCATGTATAGATACTGATTCTATCACTTTGATATAGGATTTCCCAGAACTGTACAATTTTTAAAATGTTTTTCATTTATTCTTTGTTCGGAGCAATGTCCAAGACTTCGCTATTCTTATTTTATTCGAGTACTCTCTATCCATAATTTCTTACCTCTTATGTTGTTCTCGTTTATTTATGTTCGGTTATAGTTTAGAATTTCATATCTTTTATATTGTTTCTCATTACATTTCTGTCTGGAGCACTATCCAGAACTTTACAACCTCTACGTTATTATCGGTGACATCTGTCAGACTCCATGGTTTTTCTTTGTGTACTCATTTTCCCTTTGGTGAGGGACCGATATTTCCATATTCTCAAGGTTATAAAAATATACAGTGTTCGTAGGGACATTCATGCTCGTCTTCGTATGAAAGTCTATGGAGTCTATGCGTTCTTAATCAATTCTCTTGGTTGAAACAATAGTTTGTCTTTAATTTGAAATTATCATTCTTTTTTTTGAAAAGGATTCGTTTATGAGATCTAATGATGGGACCCTGTGGTTGTGAGGGTACCCATAAAGAATCTCTGAACCATTTTCCCCTCAGCCTAGGACATCTATACGACCAAACATGACAGGGGAAAGGACTCTGAATCTGCAGCCGTAAGTTGAGTACCACACTAACTAAACTCTTCTTGTTGTTTATTATTTTGTTAAAGATTTCATCCATTTTACTTATGTTATACAATATTAATATAATTCAAATTTATTTACAGGGACATCAACAGTGTATAAATCTGGATGCAGACTTTTGTCAAATGCGCAAAAGGTATTCGGGTTTTGATTCGCCACTCTTAAAGGAGTACCCTAGGTTTTTATATGGTCTAATATGAATCTAAACCAAAGGTGAACATCGTGAATGGCAACGTCCATTCAAATGATAGCCCGACCCCTTTAGCTCTATACCTTTAAGATTTAAAATAGAAGGCATGAGGATCAAACCTTATTAATGTTTAACTGACTGAATTCGCATAGTTTTGTGTATGGTTAAATTTATTTGTTATGTATTCAATTTTGCGGTGGAAATACGAACAATCACTTTTTCCGAACAATATATCTGTAAATGAAAGATTCTGGAAAAGGATATCAACACGCCTCTAAGGATAGTTGTTCCATTCTTGATTGTTCTTGGATCTTATTAAGAAAAATTTCGTTAATATCTAGTTTAATTCTGTACCCTTTACTCTTTTACACTATTTCTGATTTCTGTTTAATGTCTGTTATATATATAGTCTGAATTACAGTCATGCAATGTATGGAAAAAAACTTATGTATTTCAAGGATTTGCATTTTCTTAAACATAGAAAACTCAACGAAAAATGAAAGTTTGAATATCAGACGTTTGTACATACATGAACGTATATATATATATGTGTGTGTTACGCTATATGAATACTCAATACTGTATGTGTATAACGCTTATATTCATATTCAATGTTTGTCTTAATTTACTTCAATAATTTGTGAGGATTATGGTTTTGTATAATTCTTTATAGTAGGACATGAGTGTATAAATAACTTATATTCTGTACTTATATACACATGGATATTTAAACGATCCGAAACTAGATTTAGACGGGTTTTCGTTCTAAAATGTAGTAAACTTATACAGTTTGATTTCTTCATTGTTTATATATGCATGTATTAAAGTTGTAGCAACAAAATCTTTAGTATAAACGCTTACCTCCAAAATTGACTTTCTATAGTAAGTGTACTGAATTTAACAATAGTAAGTGTAATGAATTTAACAGGAATTATTCTATTTATGATTCACTCTAGCAGTATAAGGTTTATTTTCCAGATTTACTTTCAAGTTATTTATCCATTACCTAGACTGTAATTCTCTAAAGATTGAATCTCTAGTGGTATGGGAATCAACTTTTGGTAGGAAAGTCTAGTACGGTAGTTGAAAGGAACTTCTAACTAGTATACATATCTCTTCTAACTTATCCATGTTTAAAATTCATTTCTAGCCAAAGGTATAGAAGGTTACGCTAAGGTCTACAATTGATATTGTAGAGAATTTATTCTACAGTTAACTCATTTCAACAGAATTCAATTGCAAATAGTACAATGCATACAAAGTAACAAATACACACTACATATCCAAATTTGCGAAAAATTTAACCACAGAAGGAGTAAGTAAACATATATGAATGGTTACTGAACAACAAATGGAACAACCATGTTCCTCCCAACCTTAGAACATGGCAGTCAAATCATTTGTCCTGTTCACCCCCTAGCCTGACCATGAATCCATGAGGGCTAACTCAGAAGTCCTCCTTAGAAAATGCCTTTCAGTTCAACAGTTTTCTCCTTGCCTCACACTCAGCAAGTAGTGTTCGTAACAACAAGAGATAGATTTATTTTTCCCCAGCATACTAGGTAGCGTCCTGCCTCCTCACATATGCCATATATCCAAAAAAAATAAAATTGCCTAGGTCTTTTCCCTCCCTTGGGAATTTTCGTAGCTTTGCAAATCGCCGATTTTCAGGGGCTGCCAATGGCCAAATTCCTGATTTTTCACTTGTAACAATCAACCCTGAGGTAGTTCCAACTTGTTCCCCACTCATGGAGTCATGGTTAGTTGATTTTCAACATGGTTGTTTCATTTGTCCTCGAGTAATTATTATAAAATATTATGTTTCATACAAGTGTCATAGTCAAGTAGTTAGTTGGATCAAATCAAATCTCTACCCAATAGTCATATTCATTAATTACACTTATCTAAATTCGAAATTCGAAATTTCCATAAATGAATTTTTTTTTCCAATTTCGAATTTGCCAAAAACGAAAAATAATTTCCTAAGAAATTTTCAACTTAAAAATAATTTATTTTTGGGGGGATGTCACATCCTTTCCCCCTTCAATAAAACACTGTCCTCAGTGTCCGTTCCTTCCTTGGAAAAGTATTGGATGAGATTTCAGCAAATCTCCCTCCAACTCCGAAGTGGCCTCATGAGGGTTAAAGTGCTTCCATTTCACTTTTCCCTGAGCGACGGCTCTATTCCGAAGTGCTATTTCTCTCCGATCTAGAATGTGCAGAGGTTACGCCTTGAAATCGCCTTCTGGTTCCACCTGCACCAAGTTCCAATCGATCATATGAGTAGGGTCATGAACATACTTATTCAACAAAGAAACATGAAATACATTATGAATTTTTTTATTGGCTGGAAGTGCAAGTTGGTAGGCTACGAGTCCAATTCGAGCTAGTATCTTGAAGGGCCCAAAAACCCTGGGTGCCAACTTGTCACAGTTCCCTAGCTTCAGTGAACTTTTTCGGGCTTTGACTTTTAAGTAAACATGGTCTCCCACTTGAAATTCCAAGTGTCTTCTTTTCTGGTCCACATAACTCTTTTGTCTGTCCTGTGCCTCTTTTAAGTTCTGTTGTACCTTTCTTACAGTGTTCTCCTTTTGTTGGAGCATATCAGGGCCAACCAATAGTCTATCAACTAGGTTATCCCAGCTAATTGGAGTCGTACACTTTATGTCGTACAATACCTCGAAGAGGCTCAATTTTAGTGAAGTTTGGTACCCATTGTTATATGAAAATTCTACCAAGTGCGGGTGAATGCTTCCCACTTGCTTGACCAAGTGCAGGTAGTCTTCCCACTTGCTTGGTTTTGTTCGTACGTACATGCAGAGCATATCTTCTATGATCTGGTTTGTTCGTTCAGTCTGTCCATCCATTTGTGGATGATAACTCATGCTGAAATTCAAGTTAGTATTTAGCCCTGCAAACAATTCTTTCCAAAAAGCAGATATAGATTTTATGTCTCTATCCGAAATCACCATTTTAGGAATACCATGCAGCCTAAGAATTTCTTTCATGAATATTTTGGCGATGTTAATGTATTTAAAAGTAGACTTTAGAGGAATAAAGTGTGCAGACTTACTGAGTTTATTGATTACCACCATAACAGAATCATTTTGTTTTTGAGTTCTAGGCAAACCTGTAATGAAGTCCAGTGATATAGTCTCCCATTTCCATTCCAGTACCAGTAAGGGATGTAATAGGTCGGTTGGGTGTTGGTGTTCGAATTTTAAGTGCTAACAATCTTGACACTTAGCTAAGTATTATGTTGTTTCTCCCTTCATATTAGGCCAATAAAATAATTTTATAAGTGATGTTATCGTTTTTTGGTATCCTCGATGACTAGAATATGGTTTCTTATGCACTTCAACCAAAACTGTTAATTTTAACTATGTCGAATCTGGTATGCATATTTTGTTTTTAAATCGTAGTAGACCATTTTTATTAATACTCAGTTTTATTTTGTCTAGATTTCTTGTAGTGTTTTGTAATTCTGCCACTGTCTTACTGTAATTTTCGTCGTTATTACCTGTAGTCTTTATCCTCTGTTCAAGATCGCTTTCTTCCCTGCTAATGTCTATTTCAAATAACCCATGAACTCTTCTTCTGAAAGCATCAACTACTTTATTTTCCTTCCCCTTGATATGTCTTACCTCAAAATCAAATTCGCTCAAGAAGGCTAGCCATATTCATTGCCTTGCATTAAGGTCCGGTTGGATAAACAAATATTTCACACCGCTATTATCTGTCAATAATAGAAATCTTCTGCCCATTATGTAGTGTCACCACATTTTTAAGGCATGTATTACCATTGCCAATTCTAAGTCATGAGTGACGTAGTTTCTCTCATGTTCCTTTAGTTTCTAGGACTCATAAAAAATAACGTGTCCTTCTTGAGTTAGGACACCATCTAGTTCTTATTTACTCGCATCTACACATATGGTGAAGTCTTTATCTGGATCTTCTACCTTTAAAATATGTGTAGTTGTTAATAATTCCTTTAACTTATTAAAACTGTCTTGACATTTCTGTGACTAGTTAAACTTGGTCCCTTTTGTAGTGATGTGATAGGGTAAGCAATTTTGGAAAATCCCTCTATAAATCTGCAATAGTATTTGGTGATTCCCATGAACGACCAGATGTCCGCTACATCCTTAGGTATCGGTCATTCCATGATGGATCTTACTTTCTTAGGATCAACTGCAATGCCTTCTGCAAATATTATGTGTCCTAGGTATTGTATTTTCTTCTGATAAAAATAACACTTATCGAATTTAGCATACAGTTGGTGCTTCATTAAATTTTTCATAACTATCCTTAAGTGCTCTTCGTGTTCTTCTTTTGTTTTAGAATATACCATAATATCATCAATAAATACCCACACAAATTTGTCCAAGTACTGACTGAAAATACTGTTCATTAAACACATAAACATGGTTGGCGCGTTAGCGAGTCTGAAAGGCATAACCACAAATTTGTAATGTTCGTATCTCATTCGAAAATCTATTTCGCTTATGTCCTCGTCTTTTATTCTAACTTGGTGATAACCATATCATAAATCCAATTTCGAGAAAATCTTTGCCCCACCTACTTGATCGAACAAATCATTTATCCTAGGTAAGGGGTACTTGTTCTTAGTAGTCATCTTATTTAATTGTCTATAATCGATGCATAATCTTATAGTTCCATCTTTATTTTTCACAAAGAGGACTGGTGCTCCCCATGGGGAAACACTCGGTCTGATATACTCTTTATCCAATAATTCTCATAGTTGAATTTTTAGTTCTGTCAATTCCGACAAACTCATTTGGTAAGGTTCTTTAGAGATAGGAGTTGAACCAGGTAAAAGGTAGATAGAAAAATCTATCTCCCTCTGTGGGGGTAGTTCAGGTATTTCATCAACAAACACATCTCTAGAATCATGTAATACGAAAAAAATATTCCAAGTTGGGTTTATCTTATTTTTTTAAGAGGTTTGTTACTTGGATGGAATAAACTTCACAACCCTTCCTTATGCATTTCTTGAATTGCATTACTTAAATCTGTCGGACTGATATTGGTTTTTGTATACCTTGAGTTTTCCTAGTAGTGTCATTTTCGTCTTTATACTTGAGTGATTTTTCATAACAATCTAGCACTGATTTATGCCCTTCTAACCAATCCATTTCGATAATTACAACATAAGATCCTAGCGGTAGAACATTCAGATTTGTCTTTATGTTTTGACCGCCTAAACTGAACTCATAATCATAAATAAAGTCGACAACTTTTCTTTTTGTCCCTGTTGCTAATTGTACCAGCCAAGATTTTGGCTGTCTTGTTTTCTTAAGTTTATTCAACTCAACTATACTAGGAGTGATATAAGTTAACGTAGCTCCAAGATTAATTAAAACATAAATTCGAGTGTTATTGATTTTACCTTCAATTTCCACCATAGAGGACTGGTGGTCGGCTTGCCGACCATCCATGATTGCATTTATCCGATGTAAGCTTCTTCCCACATCTCCTACTGTCGATGCTTCCTGCAAATTGTCAACAACAGTTCTGGCTGCTGAATTTAAATGTGGACAGTTCCTCCTTAGATGAGGTTTTCCACATTCCTATCACTTTAATGGTTCGTGGGGGTTGTCCCCAAACTTCTTTGTTCCTAGATTTACCGTTTTACCACCGCCTTGCATATTTGGATTGTTGGAGTAAAATGTTTTCCTTGGAAAGATTTTTGTTGCGTTCTGATAAGGAGTTGGTTGGTATCCCTTCTTCCTATGGTTCATTCGGTCTTGTTTCTTTTCCTTCCAAGCTTTGGGAAATTTTTTCCATTGTTTGTATTGGTCGAAACACATTCGAGCTTTCCTGAATAATTCACTCAAGGACTTGGGATTATCAAATTTGATTATGTCCTTGTAGGACTGTGGTAGACAGCTTATGAACCGCTGGATTTCCACTTTATCCTCCCGGATATAAGGTACAAACCTTAGTAATTCTAGGACTTTATTTATCAGATCTTCCATGGACATTTGACCAAGTCGTAACTCATAAAAATTTTCATTTTTCTTTCATAGTAACTTTCAGATAGGTACTGTTTCTTAAAGTATTTATTAAAGTCTGACCATTCCATCTGTTTCTCCTTTAGGACCTTGGACAATTTCATATCTTGCCACCAAATGCTGACTTTTCCTTTCAGATTGTAAATGGCCATTCTGACCTTCATATTAATGGAATAGTTGTATATCTGGAAATATTTTTTGATGTCTAATAACTATGCTTCATATTCTTCCCATGTTCGGGATTCCCCATCAAAGGTAGATGGTTTGATTTTCTCAAATTCTCCCTTAAGGTGGTCTACCTGTTTTCTTTTTCTGTCTTTTTTTGTTTTATCTTCAGCTGAAGGTGTACCTTCAGATGAGCTGTCCCCTTTTTCTGCTTCAGGACCAGAATTCTTGGAGGCCCTTTTTCTAACCTCTTCTTCATGGTTATTGTCCTTCACGATTTTCTTTGTCACTGTACTATGCAACATGACTTCATTTAGTTTACGTTGTTCCTGTTGTGCCTTCTTCAATTTCTCATTGTCTCCTTTGAAAACTTGCATCTCAACAATGAGATTCCTCACTGTTTCCAGAACTTCAGTGGGTGATCTCCCATCAATATTCTGCCTCGGATCTTCAGGGGGTCTTTTTTTAGGATTCCCCTCAAGTCTGATTTATGCATCATCCTGGGCTGCCATGATTAACACAAAACATAAAAGTGTTTTTTTGTTTGTAAGAGTAATGGTTTGTTAGTTTTTTACATAGACATAAATATGTGCTAAAATAAACAATGTGGCCCTGTTCAATGTCCAAGTACTGTAACCTTTTCTCTCATACCATATGTAATGTACCCAAATTTACTCATAAAAAAAAATAAAAATTATTTAATATGTTTGGGAAACACTAATTCACCTTGTCTTCGAACAGTTCACTCAGGTGGCTAATAGTTAAGTAGTTGGTTAACACTATTGAATTTATTAACTCCAGTTTAACTACTAGATCCATCTTTCTCATAGTTAGATAGATGGCTCTTCAAATCCTTCCAATACAATATATATTTATTGCATGTTTAGGGCCTATAGTCCTATAAACAAATTTTAAAACCCCTACCCCGATGTAAGGTACCCAAGGTTATTCCCTTACCCAAGGTACGATATAACTTACCTTCTTCATTGGTAGAATTCAAGGATTAAGGGTCGTAGTTTGTAAACATTGGTCGATAGCTAGATTTCCACTTCTTTTAACCTAACTGACTCCTCCTCATCGTGAAACTGAAGGATAAAGAACTAAATCTTGCCTTGACTAAACAACGATTTAGTTAGTCCTCTCGTGCATTAACTTCAACAAGAAGTCAGAGTTTTTTTGTCAGTTAGGACTTAATAAGCCTTTGTCCGGTCTATTAATGGAGGCCCTGCGAGTTAAAAACCAGAGGCCACCATTAACCGCGTGTCCAATATACTTGTGCCACCTTTGCTCTATCACATGGACGGGTAGGGTTTTCGTACTCTCGCTATCAATCCGAGTGGTAAGTGTTAATGGTCTATTGTGGGTCTCCCGCCTATTGTTTTAGAGTTTTGTTCCTCTACTTTGTGTTCCTTCTCGGCGAGTGTAGTCGACGCTCTGGAATTTCCCACCTGGTAGAAAAATGTAGAAGCTACCCATCTTCCCTGGTAAGTTACAAAATCCTCGTAGTAAATTGGAACGCGTCAAAGGGGCGTGAAGGAATTTAGTCATTCAAGTAGTTGTTAAATTCTTGTGGGTTCTTTAGCAAACAATGATTTTCCTTTTATAGTTTTAGTCTCCGTGGGATGTCTCCCTCAGTCATGGATAAATTCGTAGATCTGAGTATTCAGGATTGTACCCCTCGCTTTCTTATGGAATGACCATATTAATCTAAGCCATTTTCTTAATTTGGGGTTTTCTACACAGAGGGTCTATCCAAGGCTCTCTGGCCAGACCCATACCTTTCAAAGGATCTTCGTCGGGACTAATCCTCGACTCTCATCGTTCTTTCCAACTGGGTTTCTCCTTGCTTTGGGTTTTTAATTCGTGTAGTTATAAAAGAGAGGATTATTATTATTATTGTCCAGGATTTGGACTTCATCTAAGATTCCTCCATCACCCTACATGTAGACATCCATGTATAGGTATCGATTCTATGACTTTCATATAGGATTTCCTAGAACTATACAATCTTTAAAATGTTTTTCATTTATTCTCTGTTCGCAGAAATGTCCAAGACTTCGCCATTCTTAATTTAGTTCGAGTACTCTCTATCCAGAATATCTTACCTCTTATGTTGTTCTTGTTTATTTATTTTTGGTTATAGTTTAGAATTTCGAATATTTTATATTGTCGCTCGTTAAATTTCTGTCTGGAGCACTATCCAGAACTTTACAACCCCTAAGTTATTATCGATGATCTCTGTCCGACTCCAGGGTTTTTCTTTGTGTACTCATTTTCCCTTTGGTGAGGGACGAAGATTTACATATTCTCAAAGTTATAAAAAGATACAGTGTTCTTGGGGACATTCATGCTCATCTTCGTATGAAAGTCTATGGAGTCTATGCTTTCTTAATCAACTCTCTTGGTTGAAACAATAGTTTGTCTTTAATTTAAAATTATCATTCTTGTTTTTGAAAAGGATCTGTTACCGAGAGCTAATGATGGGAACCTATTGTTGTGAGGCTACCCATCAGGAATCCCTGGACAATTCGCCCCTCGGCCTGGGACATCTATACGACCAAACGCGACAGGGGAAAGGACTCTGAATCTCCAGCTGTAAGTTGAGTACCACACTGACTAAACTCTTCTTGTCATTTATTATTTTATTAAATATTTCATCCATTTTACTTCTGTTATACAATATTAATATAATTCAAATTTCTTTACTAATTAAATTCAAATTTATGTTATACAATATTAATATAATCCATTTTAAAAGGTATTTGGATTTTAATTTGCCTCTCTTAAAGGAGTACCCTAGGTTTTTCCATGGTCTGATATGAATCTAAACCAGAGGTGAACATGGTGGATGGCAATGTCCATTCAAAGGATAATTCGACCCCTTTAGCTCTATACCTTTAATATTTAAAATAGAAGGCATGAGGATCAAACCTTATTAATGTGTAACTGACTGAATTCACATACTTTTGTGTATGGTTAAATTTATGAGTTATGTATTCAATTTTGTGGTGGCAATACGAACAATCACTTTTTCCGAATAATAGATCTGTAAATGAAAGATTCTGGAAAAGGATATCAACCTGCCTCTAAGGATATTTTTTCCATTCTTGATTGTTCTTGGATCTTATTAAGAAGAATTTCGTTAATTTCTAGTTTAATCGTGTACCCTTTACTCTTTTACACTATTTTCGATTTCTGTTTAATGTCTGTTATATATATAGTCTGAATTATAGTCATGCAATGTATGGAAATAAACTTATGTATTTTGAGGGTTTGCATTTTCTTAAACATAGAAAACTCAATGAAAAATGAAAGTTCGAATATTAGACGTCTGTACAGACATGAACATATATATTGATATAATATATATATGTGTGTGTGTGTGTGTGTGTGTGTGTGTGTGTGTGTGTGTGTTATTCTATATGAATACTCAATACTGTATGTGTATAACGCTTATATTCATATTCAATGCTTGTCTTAATTTACTTCAATAATTTGTGAGGATTATGGCTCTATATAATTCTTTACAGTAGGACATGAGCGTATAAATAACTTATATTCTGTACTTATATACACACAGATATTTATACGATCCGAAACTAGATTCAGATGGATTTTCGTTCTAAAATGCAGCAAACTTATACAGTCTGATTTCTTCATTGTTTATATATCCATGTATTAAAGTTGTAGCAACAAAATCTGTAGTATAAACGCTTACCTCCAAAATTGACTTTATATAGTAAGTGTAATGAAATTAACAGGAATTCTTCCATTTATGATTCACTCCAACAATATAAGGTTTACTTTCAAGTTATTTATTCACTACCTAGATTGTAATTATCTAAAGACTTAATCTCTAGTGGTATGGGAATAACCTTCTGGTAGGAAAGTCTAGTAAAATAGTTGAAAGGACCTTCTAACTAGTATAGATGTCTCTTCTAACTTATCCATGCTTAAAATTCATTTCCAACCAAAGGTATAGAAGGTTACGCTAAGGTCTACAGTTGATACTGTAGATAATTTATTCTACAGTTAACTCATTTCAACAGAATTCAATTGCAAACAGTAAAATGCATATAAAGTAACAAATACACACTACATATCCAAATTTGTGAAACATATAACCAAAGAAGGAGTAAGTAAACATATATTAATGATTATTGGACAACAAATGGAAGATCCATGTTCCTCCCAACCTTAGAACAGGGTAGCCAAATCACTTGTCCTATTCACCCCCTAGCCTGACCATGAATCCATGAGGGCTAACTCGGAACTCCTCCTCAGCAAATACCTTTTAGTTCAATAGTTTCCTCCTTGATTCACACTCAACAAGTAGTGTTCATAACAACAATAAATATATTTATTTTTCCCCATCATACTAGGCAGCGTCCTGCCTCCTCACATATGCCATATATCCAAAAAAAAAAAAATTGCCTAGGTCTTTTCTTTCCCTTGGGAATTTTTTCATTTTATCAAATCTCTGATTTTCAAGGGCTTCCAATGGCCAAATTCTTGATTTTCCACTTGTAACAATCAACCCTGAGGTATTTCCAACATGCTCCCCACTCATGGAGTCATGGTCAACTGATTTTCAACATGGTTGTTCCATTTGTCCTCCAGTAATTATTATAAAATATTTTTTTTCATACAAGTGTCATAGTCAAGTAGTTAGTTGAGTAAAATCAGATCTCTGCAAAACAGTCATAGTCATTAATTGCACTTATCTAAATTCCAGATTCGAAATTTCCATAAATGGCAAAAAGTTTCCAATTTTGAATTTCCCAAAAACGGAAAATAATTTCCTAAGAAATTTTCAACCTAAAAATAATTTTTTTTTTTTGGAGATGTCACAGCGTTCTTTCAATGAATCATAAAATTTATCAAAACAATGTTGTACATAATGTGTGTTGTGTGCTTGATCATCACTTATATAAAAGTGATATTCTTTAATAACATGTCGATTGTTGTTGGTGCTTTCTATGTTATCAAGCCTCTGTTGAGCATGTCTATATAGAACGTGGAAAAAAATCGTGGCTTGATCAGAAATGATAATATTCACTCTGTATTTATTTTTGTGCAGCGAATGTGTAATTCTCTACAAAATCAACTATAGAAAAAATTGTCCCTGGAGGAAACACTTCACGAGATTGTTTGAATTGTAGGTCTTTCCATAGAGCTCTATGTGAATGTTTGGTGTATTTATAAATTTCTTCCTCAAACTTCTTCAAAAAATCTAGCACACATATTTTATCTACTCTCAAGTCAATCCTTTTGGAAATAACATTTGAAGAATGTGGAGCCGTGTTGTTGATATATTCATATCTCTTCTAATTGACTGTTATATTAGAAAATGATTGATCATTCATATCAATATGATACTTTGAGTGAAACAAACTTAGATTTTCACAACGATCACATTTCTTTCCACCAACACATTTTTTTGTAAAATAAATCATCACCTTCTCTTTCACATAGAATTTCAGATATAAAAGCACAGAATGTGGAAGGAGGAGGTGAACTTGCCCATAACGTTTTACGAAAAAGAAAAAAAAAGTGTCGTAATACTACTCAAATTCCTCATGATAATGACAACAACAAGTGTCACGAACAATGATGGGTCTAACAAACCATGGTTTTTGTTGCACAAATGTATTGATGGAAATTTTAACTTCTTTATGCTCTTCTTTGAACTCATTGAACAATTCTATTTGTGTCATTGGCAACATATGTTTTGGATGTTCTTCATATTGTTTTTGTTCTATTCTTCGTCGCAACACATCCCTTGTATGTGGTGAAACATGATATTTTTCCAACCAACAATTACGGGCCAATTCTTTAACATTTTCTGCAAGTCTATCTTTGTAGGGTTGTCTAGAAATCACTGTCCAACAAGCTAGTTCATCATTTGCATCTATTTGCAATCGAAATTTTCTATGTTTGTGCAATGCTTTTCTTGACGTTCCCATCGTTTTTTCCATGTGTCATGTCAAACTATATTTTATATTGTTAGATGAAACAACTGTTTTTTGTTTCTCTCTACGCGCAACACTGACATATTTTTTTCGAGATTTTCCAAAAGCTTTTAATACACTAGTTATATTGTCAAAGACAATTTGTTTCACCTTTGTATCTTTTGTCGAATTTTGAATACCCAATAATGATGTAGCTTCTTTTAGCTTTCTTGACTTTATTAGACAGAGTAAACATTGAGCTTGTATTGTTACTAATTCATCTTTGAAAAAAGTATTATACATATTCTTAGTTCAATATCTTATATAATGCTTATCTTTTTTCTTCCCAAATTTGTCAGTATCAACATTTTTTAATATTTCATCATCAATGTTGATAGATTCTCTTGCATATTTCAATTTAAAGTTTATATTAAAAAAAAAACTCGAGCATAAATTCACTAAACTATATATACAAGTGTTCATCTTGTATTATCTAAATTTATGTACATACCTATAGGTGATTTTTCTTCTGCTTCAATTTCAGTTTCAACGTCTTCTGCTTCAATTTTGGTTTCAATGTCTTCTTCGACATTATGAGACAAATCTATTTATGTTTTTTGAAAAACATCAAATTGTAATTATAATCAATTATATTAAACAATATTTTAAATTTGAATTCTATGCGTTTAATATAGACAATATGTGCATGCATACCTGGTTGGACTTCTTCTTATTGAAAATCTCTATTTACATTATCATTGTTTCTTTCTTCAATATTTGCATGTTCTCATTTATTTCTCCAATAATGCTCTTTCCTTTGTTCGTTATGGTGAGTATCGTCTCAAGTGTGATCAAATTTTCTCTTGTGCAAATTTTTTTCCCCATGACTTTTATAGTTATCTGTAAGAGATATGTTCAACAAAGAATTCACCTTGAAAAAATGCTCAACATTTATATTTCAACATATAAATTGTTATTCCAATAAAAACTTGAACAAACATCAATTACCTTATTCAACAAAAACCAAAAAGATGATTCGAAACTTTGTTTAAGTGCTCTAGAAAACCATCAAACAAGCAATGAATTGTCTTAAATGTGTTCGACCGAAAGTGTATTTATATGATTTGGCGTGAAATAGAACGATACGACGCGTCGTTTCATTTTTTTTCGACCAACAAAATTTGCTCAACCATCTTCCGACCGAAACAAGGTTTTTTCGGCCGAAAACCTTGGAAACTGTTTAGTTTTGACGGTTTTCGTTAGAATTTAGTCTTTCGTCCGAAAGAATATTGTTTCGACCGAAATATTCTTTTGGCCGAAAATGAGAAATTGGGACTGTATATAGAAACCATAGAATTCCCCCTGGCTTACCTGAAATTTGGAGGTTGCGGACTCCTGCAAATACTCAGAATTTGGTTTGGAAAATGACACCAGCATTTGCAAAATTGAATCTACTTTCAATTCCTACAATTTTTTTTCATTTTCATTATTTTTATCTAATTTAATTTAATTAAAAAAAAACAAAAACACTACATAATATTTTCAGTAGACATTATGATTCAGTGAAATGAAATATTCGTATCTCTAAAAATACAC
Organism: Picea sitchensis; assembly: GCA_010110895.2. Lineage (NCBI taxonomy): Eukaryota > Viridiplantae > Streptophyta > Pinopsida > Pinales > Pinaceae > Picea > Picea sitchensis. The sequence goes on along the minus strand of SNQJ01S0050093.1, from coordinate 71,974 downwards.
AGTGAAAAATTTATATTCATAATCCTTAAATTGTTCTTTTCAAAAGGGTGTTTTTAGATTTTACTTTTAAGTAAAAATTAAAAAAGATACAAGGTGGAGGAAAACATGTGTTTAAAATATGCAATGTTTTAAGCTTGGTAAACTTAAAAAAATTCTAGAAATTATAATATTCATTCGTTAGATTCAAAATTAGAGTCAGAATAAAATAGAGTCTTTGTAGATTGTTACAGTATATTTCATTTGTTAAAAACATAATTTTAATAATAGATACATTGTTGGAGGAAAAAATAACTCATTATCATTACTTTCATGTTTAAGGAACATACTATTAGACAATTGTCAAATTGACATACCAAATGTTTATAAAACAAATTTGCAAAATAGTCATTGGAAAGATAACAAAATTGTTCACAAGTTTTGTTTTTATTGTAAAGTGAAATTCTAAATAAAAAAAATACTTTTGTATGCTGGAAGTTGAAGAACTTGTGAAAAAATATATTTTTTTCTCATAAAACAAGAAAAATAGACACCCATCTTCATGATTTCACCCACACTCTAACTGATTGGATATAGCATAAAAGGATCATTTTCCTCATAGAAAAAGATAATGAATTTTTAAGCCCATTTTATCCCTGTTGTTAATGATTTCTTGACATGGAAACCCTTGTTTCCAGTTTCCCCCTGACCACTAACATTGTCTTGCCAAGAGTTTCTCTATATACTCTCTTTGGGCATGTGGTGATCGTTGAGTAAAATATATGAAATAATCTTACTCAAACATTTTTAGATCCTTCTTGGCTAAAGAAAGATAGACGGGAATATCACCCTATGTTTATAGCCATCACAATTGGTATCCTAATTCACAAGTATTGATTACAAGTGCTTCGGTTGGTTTTTTTTATAAATAAAAGCTTGCTGAAAAATTCATTATTTATGTATTTTCTGAACATAACAGATGATGAAATAAATATAGAGACAAAAGTAAAGACACCAAGTCAATAATCAAAATATATGAGACATAAAGCAATCGTTTATTTCATTCCAATTCATAAAAAGAATCTTTCTCTTTACAAAATTTCCTGAGGAAGTTTTGGACCAAAGTCAAACTTAGATTTCCCCGATGAATCATACAAAAGGACCTCTGACAGAAAGTAAAAAACTGAACTTTAAAATCTATATCAGCTTGCCACATATTGTTGCCCACTCGACTCTGCATAATAGCCTTCGTCAGTCATGAAATTTAATTCACAAACAGACAAGTCTACACAGACTATCAAAGATAGATCAATACCTTTGAAGAACAAGTGTCTGAATTATGTAATTCAACCCTGAATATTATTGTCTACAATAGGACCTTGCTATCATAAAAGAGAATTAGGTTTCCAATGAATTAACGAATAAATGAAAACTGAATTATCTCAAAAAAAAATCTCAAAGAGCAGACCTCGGTATGCTTCTCCTTTCATTCTCCTTTTGTCCCTCCTTTTCCTTTTGCCTTTAAGAAATTTGAATTAGTTGAAGTAGTTGAACTACTTCTTTAGTTAAGTTAACTAAAAATCAACCAACTTTTTAGTTAAGGGGGGAAAGTAATAAAATCATAATAAGGGTTTTTAATAAATAATAACTAGTAGGTGGGACCCCTTGTGACTCCCTTTAGTTCTCTAACAATCATAAAACAACTAGTTAATCAAACAAATCGTCCCTCCTTGTGACTCCCATCATCACTTCCATATTTTGACAATTTATATCAATGATAATTGAAATTATTTCCAAAAATATATCACTGTAAGGTAGCTAGAGAGGTAGTGGGGGGGCCCAAAGGGCCCATAGTGATAATAGTGGAGATCATTCAATGTAAGGTGGACTAGGTCCACTTTATTATTAAATAAGACCCACTATGGTAGTTGGATATAATAAATGGGTAAAATTAGATATAATAAATGTAAGAAGACTTCTTAGAATGTTCTACTTCTAGAAGATTCCTCCTCTAGAATGTTCTTAGGTGATGGTAGCACAATATAAAGGGGTTCAAGCAATGTAATCAGACATGAAGAGAAATATTGTATTTGGAGTGGTATCTCAATAGGAGGATGCCCCCTCGAAGAGGCAAGTGAACAGAAGAGGATCCCTTCCATAACAGGATCCATTGTATGGTGTTTTGTCTACCTCAAGGGTTTGATAATATTAAAAGTGGTGGTTTGTTTATGTTGCAGACCATATTTCTCAGCATGGAGCATTCTGCCTCCAAGACATCAATTTGTTTCTTTTGCTGCACCAGCGTGTTCATGACCATTGCATTCTAAGAGATATATTAGTGTTCATTTTTATGGACTTTAGTGGTCACAGAAAAGATTGAAGTTCTGTTGCAACTTGCTACTAATGGATTCCTCATGCCTTCAGAGCACTCTACAGAATTCTTGTGCCTCTCTGTAATCCATAAATGTGGATTGATGTCCACACAAAGAAAAACTACCTTGCAAGTTCCAATATAGAGTCTGAGATTGCCTATTATATAGACTCTGCCACCAAAAGATAAACCAAGAGGGGCAGAGCTGGGAAAACAGGAGACAAAAATCTAACTTCCAGAACCCAGATAAAACCACCAACCCAAAGTGCCAAACACCAGAATGCCAGAAACCACCAATCACCACCAGCAGGAAGGTTAGAATGCCAAACACCAACAACTCAAGGTCACCGGTACCCAAAGTTCCAAAACAACAAACACCATGAAGCAACTAAAGTTTCAAAAACATGAGGACACCAGACACCGTATGGACTGCAAATTCCACAACAGAGGAGTGACAGAGCACTAGACATCCACAGATATTTTTCACCATAAGCAAGAGCACCAGACATCCACAGATATTTTCACCATAAGCAAGTTCCAAAAGACAGACCAAAAACAGTGAGAAGACCTTACCAGGAAGAAAACTGGCTTGAGGAAACCGTGAGTGGCCATGCCGACTTGGCTAAGGAGAATGATACATTCACCACAAAGATTATCCCATAATCACCTGGCTAATACGAGACGGCCCGTTAGAGACCCGAGGTGTTATCACATTCCTACTACAGGTTGGAGCAATCTATACTAACTAGAAGAGAATGTGAGGAGAAGTATACATAAATTAGGTGCATTTTGAAGATAATTACATTAACAAAGGTTCACTAACAACATGAAGAAATGAGCTGGCCTTAGAGTTCAAATCAAGAATCTTACGCGGATGTAGAATGTCTCTAGTCGGTGAAGGAGGCTAAAGTTAAAGCACGGAAGACATTCTCCGTAGTCTTGCTTAATTCTTGCTCTGACTGAGAGAATGGCTTAGGTGCAGTCTTAGAGACTCGAGGTGCTTCAGAGACCGGTGATCCGTAGAAATTATCCTTAGGAATGGCTTAGCGTTGACTTGGTCGAGAAGAATGGTCCAAGACGTTGATGTTCTCCAGCTATTAGCATTTGGCAGACATCCTCCCAAAGTGGCCATGCCAACTTATGGAGGAGGGGATGATACATTCACTCATAGTATTATCATGATGACTTCATAGTGATGATGGCCCGGCATATAGTATTTTCATGTTTATGGATGTGTGGTAGGTGCATATAAGTGTATCATTTATTTGTGTGGAGCGTGTCACTTATGCGCTGGGTTAACGGCGGGTTGGCGGCGTAGGTTAGGTAAGTGTTAGATGTAGGAGTAGGTGCATATGTTAGCTATGTGGGATACATGCATGTGCTATGTTTCTGGATAGGTGCGTAAGTTAGGTGCATTAATTATGTTAGGTGTTTCATTTATGTGCATGGAAATTGTGTGGGTTTTGTGTTGCTTATGTCCACGAGTGTATCACTGGCATGCCCACTTTATGGCGCATCCACGTGCTGCCAGCCGCTGGACAGCGTAACGCACTACGCCAGGTTTTCACTCCTTTGTGTGTGTGTGCCGCCGCGACGAAGGGACAGAAAGCGTAGGTTGAAGCTGCACTTCCATTTAAAGTCGCGAAGCGGAGTGCATGGTTAAGTAATATGGGTGATATTTAGGCGCTTCACCTGTTCGCCGCCGGCTGCCTGGCATGCTTGCCTTTAGGCGCGGCTGCGCCGCCGGTTTGCCAGCCATGGATTATCGGGCAGCGCGCATCCGCGAAAGTTCCCGCCAGCAGGCGTAACTCGGCACCACCACCAGCAGCCACGGAGAGCCGCCATGTTAAGCTTTTATGTTAGGGTAAGGCTTATGTGCATCACGAGAATCCGCGGCCTCCTTATGTGCATGAAGTAGGTGCATACATTAGGTACGTCACTTAAATGTGTTGAATGTGTGGGTTGAAAGTGTGTGTTTCTTATGTATAGGGATTAGGTGTGTTGTTAATTAGGTGCATTAAGTTTGTGGGTTTAGTATGTTACCAATATATTATCTCTAATGAATGTGTTAACCCATCCAACCACATTTGATCTCTCATCTTATAAGTACAATGTTCTCAATTATATGTAAATGAGAAACTCTTAAGGGATTGATCCATGTAATTACTTATCACAAAGAAACAACACATAAAGGACCGACCAACTTTCCTCCTATGCATAGCTAATACCATGGACATATTACTATTCATAGTTTAAACTCTCATTTCTGATTAGATATTATCCATAGCTCATAATTCATTCCCTTGATCACACATCTACCACAAACACCTTTTACTGTCAAGACAATACCTTGAAACCCAAACCAGGAAAAAAAAAAAAAAAAAAACCCACCTGGAAAACGAAACAAACAAAAACAGCACTATGGAAATATATTTGCCTGTCCACACCCCCTATCACAACCCAAGACAATGAACAACCCACATCCCACCAACCCCCAACCCTCTCACGACCAATGAACTACCATTCTGGATCCTTCCACCCCAACCCCCTAACTCTACCACATCCCTGAACCACCCAATCCATAAGAACCTTTACTACCTCCACCCTTAACCCATTAACAATGTCTAACTTTATCTCTAACCAGTTGATAATTTTTAACTCCTAATATGATAGCACCAAATTAGCAACCCTTAAACATTTATCCATTGACTCCTTATCGAGCGTAACACTTATCCACCAACCCATTAATGCTCAGAACCCCAACCTCCCACAAACCCCTAACCCACAAACCCATAACTATCCAATAACCTAATTACCCCTAACCCACCAACCACATTAAGAGATTTTTTTCCTTCCTTTTAAAATTAAGAAAATTAGTTTGAATTTTAGAACTATAATAACCACATTCATCATTGACGATGGTAAGCCTTTGGCAAAGAACCCATAAACATTTGAAAAAATGTATTAATATTATATAATACATTATTTTATCTACGCAAAGGGATTGGGCCCCCGTGGACACTTTGGTACAAATCAAGAAGACCATTCTTTTGAATAACTGAAAGTATTATATTTCACACAATGATGGAATTCTTAAAGAGTGAAGTCCATTGAAATCTAAAATAATCTAATCGACATAATTTCTTGTTTCTTGTTTAAAAAATGATGCAATTATTAAAAAATGAAGTCGATTGAAAAACTCAAAAAATAACTCAATGAATACTTTCTTCATGTAAGGTCTCCAAAGGTTTGATTCTATTAACAAAATACTATAAAATTGAGGTTTTAAACTATTGATTTTAAAATTTCAAGTAAATGAAAGTAAAGTATAAGTCAAATTAAATATCAAAAGATTAACTTAAAAAATTAAAATTAAAAAGTTAAACATAACTACAAAGAAATTAAAAAATAATATTAAAAGTTAAATAGAATCACAAAGAAATCAAAATAAATTGTATTAAGTATTTCAAATGCTAAAAGGTAATGGTCATTCATTGAAGCCTTGACTTTTAGGCATTTTGGTGCAAGTCAATGTTCATCACCATTATTTTGAGGGAGTTTTTGCAATGATAATTAATGGATTTTTGCTCATTTCTGTCACAAAATAGGAAGTAGTGACAGTCTTAGAAATACCATCATTTATTTAGTCATCAAAATAGGCATTGGTGATGATATTTAAAGAAGTATGATTGTTTCATTTCTAAAAGCGTTTTTTGAGGCAATATTTTAAGGGACTCTATGACTAAATCTCTTTTTCGTGACGATCATTAAAACAAGAAGCTTTGGTGATGATCCCTATTAGATAATCACATGCTTCACCATCACCAAAGTCCTAATTTTTCATAGTTTTAGGGAAAAAATATTATGCATGAGTAGATAGTTATATTCACACCGGATATACTCATCTATCACATTATTATTTTGCATGCATATCCTAATATGCAAAGTGTAACGAACCTAGTTGAACAAATATCTAAAGATTATAAAGAAATTCAATTAAAGAAAATAATTATGGTTAACTAAGTAACAGCTTTAACCACAACAACACGAATGACCCTCAGAAATAAATCTCTAAAAATATCAATGAGAAATGTTATAAAAAGGGTTGTGTATGCAGAGAGGGATGGCCGAGAAATCCCAAGAAGAAGGGCATCATTAAGGGAGAAACCCAAGGACCCAGGGACGGAAGTGCATGGTTAAATGATCGCAATGATGCAGTCATGACATGAGGCCCACGAGCGGGGACCACGGAAGGGATTTGGAGGACCATGACATCTATCGAGGAGAGAGCTCTGTGGTGGAATTTTGGATCACTTGAGGCACCGAAGTTGTCGGAGGTTTTAAGACGTAGCCGTGATATCCGTAGACATCCGAGCCGTAGCTTTGTTTCATTTGCTGTTACATGGTAATGAGCCTTAGTTCAAATCAAGTAATGAGGGCCAAAACTCGAAAGTGTTAACCCAAACTAATGCTTAAAACTACAAACAAAAACACATTTAGCTCTAACCCCCTTAATTTGAAGACCAACAACAGATGGATTAACATCAATTACACACATATACTAAATGATTATTTAAACAACATGCACGATATATATAATCAATTAATTATATACTATGCAAGCATGCACATGAAAATGTTACATACCACAAAAATGTGTTAGTCCTCAAGTATCATGAATTGTCCATAAAAGTATTCCACCCTTACTGGAAACTTCTTCCTTCCAATTGGGTTTACATACAAATGTCATACATATAGTGATGCTCCATAACTTTAGTAGCTCATCAAAAGAGGCTCGATATAATACATTCATATCTTCTACTTGGTACATCTCTCCCATCAAGGAATGACAAAATATCCTCATAAAACATCATCATGCTTGATTTCTGAGTAATCAATGTAGTCTTGAAATGTTGTAATATGCTCTTCCGGTGTAAATGCGTCATCTCCATTGAACCTAGGAAGGTATTTAGGATATTTGGTAGGCATGTCATGAAAGACTAATGAAACTCTGAGTTATTTATTTCTATTTACAATCCAAGAGGGAGGATCTTGAAACAATTGTTCACAAGGTCCACTGCTCATTGGTATAGGGTATTCTCTATAGTTTTCCTCTTCTTTATGACCTCCAATTGATAATAACAAAAGGGACTTTTGGTGAACAATAATGAATAAAACCAATCTATTCCAACAACACAAGAGGAGAACCAAACTTTAGGAACACAAAGAATACAAAATGGATGTCTAGGATTTGTAGTGTTATTTCTATTCTACCACATCACAAAAATAGTGAACATAATATAAATGAAAAAATACCCCTATATACCCATTAGAAAAATTAAAACGAAATGAGGACGGGATGAGATGATATATAGAAAGTGGGTCTGTGTGTGATCTTTGAGTATAAAGATGAATGAATGGAATGAACTTTGCTCTCGAATAAATTATTCTCTACTAAATATACAACTTGAAGGTGAAAGCTCATATGGCCCTCCCTACATCACTCTCAATTCCCCAATACCTGAGTATAAAATAGATAACAAAACAAAAGCAAATATATTAATCATGCATAGAAATCCAGAACAAAATGAAATAAAACTTAAAACATGTACTAACTCCATAATTAAAATGATTTAAAGAGAATACACTATACAATTAAAATATCTAGTTATGTACTTCATCGAATTAACGCAATATTTGTATCATCCTTATTTTGTATACTCTTATTGATCATCCAACTCGACATCTCTATCAACATCCGGTTCAGAAACAATGTTAGAAAGGGATTCGATGATATCATCATCAATTACTATCATTGTCATTTTCGGCGCTACTTCATCGCATATCATCATCAAGAACTGGGCGCATTGTCTTGCCTTCTTCATCTTCTTCTATCCGCTGACCCATATTCTTCCTGCTCTTGCTCTAGTACATCATCTTCTTCAATATCATCTCCCTCATCTATAGTATACTTTACCTGCCTTCCTCTTGGATCATACCTAAAAAACAAATGACCTCAAATCAAACCCTGGAGCAAAAGACCTGCCCGCCACTGACCTGGAAAACATAATGCTATTTGTTTCTTTCAAACAATCGGTTTTAATCATTGGAAATCTGCTGGCATGTTGAATAACGGTTCTTTCCCCATCATGTTCATGAATTCATAACCCACACCATCTGGACACCAAATGTCCAATTTAAAGGGAATTCAAAGTCATTGACCAATATACTGTCATCCAAAACCCATAGTATCTATTTTCAGATTCTCGAGATGTCCACACCATAGAGGAAACATTAGTGACTCTGGAATAACGCAGTTATCCCACTATCACAAGTTTTCCTGGTTTCATCCAACCTTTTGATGCTTAAACACGCACTACTGCAACCACATAGCCCTGGTGGTACTAACCCGCAATACGCTCCATGCAAAAATATGCATCATCAATTCAATAATAAACAACCTATATAATCTGGAAAGGCATAATATGAAGGGTTCACATCTACAAATACATTAATATAATATAAAATAACCTAATAAAATGGGTGAATTTGTTTGTCTTTCCATCTTTCAAACAATATGCTAAAACTATTTCCATTTGCGTAACATTGAAATATCCATTACGACGAGCTTCTCTAACCAATTCAGATAGTTCTTTCCATGATAACCCACCGCCATGATGTTCTTTTATATCCGGCCAATCCATACCCTTCATCCAATCCAGATTTTGTAATGTATAAATGTAATGCATCCCAATCTTTAGCAACTGACCGATCACAAAATCACAATTCACCAATATTAGCATTAGTTATAACCATCGGAAATATTAATAATAAATGATGAAAGAATAAATATTAAATGAGTATAATCATATACACAATAAAACGAGAAATTAATATTTATTAAAAATATCCACATTTTAATTACCTCTCACTTTCTTTCATTGTACCTTCCCTCAACAATCAAGCCCCTTTCTCAAATTTTTTGATGGAGTTCACATCCCAAATGCAATCCAATCGTGATGTATATAGCTTCTAGGTTGCTAATTTAGGAAGATAATTACTAAATTAGACCCATGGATTCATATACCATATCCCTCTCCACCATAGAACCCTCAAAACACGCTCTTTGTCTAACCAAAGCCTTCAATGATTTCAAGTGCCTCTCCACCATCCATTGACCTTGTGTGTACAAGTCCACACATTTCAATATCCTCAACTTGGTGTGTGAGGTATCGTTCTTGCATTGAAAATGATGGAGGTAGATATTTCCAAGATTACCACATTGGCCGAGGAATTTCTCTCTTCCAATACTTTATATCATCTTCATGGATTTCTTCTAATGACAACCATCTACGATCATGACTTAAGAAAATAGTATTGCTTAACAAACATATAAATACATATTACATTACAAGTAAAACACATGTCATCAAGTACAACAAAATTTGATTTTTTTTGCATATATATTGCAGCCTACTTACCTCATGTATTTCCAAGATCATATATAACTTGTTTGACATTGTTGTCGTAGTTGTTTGGCAGATAGTGGTAGAACATACCGTAACAATAAAATGAATCGTTATTTGTTTCAAAACTAGACAAAATATATATATATACTCAAAAATGTACAAGACCAATATATAAATATGGATACTAAATTGATTAATTACCTTAATGAAGGTGTATGCCAACTTATTTCACCCCACCAAATTCACCTTCGCTAAGATATTCTTTATGTTTGAAACAAAATCCTGTGGGAAATTTAATTTTTGAATGACCTCTTTACACCATTGCTTTGTTGTTTTGTTAATAACCATAGAATGTTATTTGAATCTACCCTTTTTTGATCGACTACACTTTGCATTGCATGATTGGATCCCCGAATGTCATTACAAATTTGACAATTTTTTCAACCTCCGCCATCTATTATTCGGCCATACTGTTTCTCAACATCTCTTCCCAACATGCACTGTAATCAAATAAAATGAACCATTTCTAGGTCCCATAGCAAACCCCAAGGAACTGAGTGGGATAAATGATCACATCCCTGCAGTCTAATATCACCACCTCAATGACCTACCTACTGGACAGAATCATAAAAATCAGAATACCCATTTATCAAAATGCTAAAATAAAAATGAATAATTAAAATAAAACTCAAAACAATGATCCCAATTTTACCATACATAAACCAAATGCTGCACTGAGGATTAATTTGTCATACATAACTCCATAGTATGCAGGTGCTTCCCTTGTGGTTTTAGTCTAGTCTTTGGTTTCCCATTGAAAATATATTTTCAAGAGTACGATATTTATGGTTCTTAGAAAGGAAGTTTCTATACTCATCAAAACACCTCCTTTCCTAAACTTTGACCTACTCAGACTTCACCCTTTAGACCAAACCGGATTACGCAAACTTACCCTTGTTTGAAGACCTCCAACAGATGGATTAATATCAATTATTAATATATATACTAAATGATTATTTAAACAACATGTACGATATAATCTTCACTTACCTATATACTATGCAATCGGGTAATATGGTTAATGTTACCACAAAAATGTGTTAGTCGGCATCATGAATTGTCCATAAAAGTATTCCACGACATTGAAATCTCTTTTGCCCAATTAGTTTACAAATGTCATACATAGTGATTCCCTTCCATAACACTAGTAAGTCATCGATAAGAGGCTCGATATACACATTCATATCTTTAACTTGGTAATTAACTAATTGTTTGAAATTACATGAGATTACTTTACCGGTAGCGTATATATAATGTGAATAAATGTACAAAAGATGTTATGTAAAAAGAGAAAATGAAAAATTTAAATTCAAAATTAATGTGGGGCCAATCATTAATAACATTATGTGTCGATCCTCTTATTGACATCCAAGGAGGAATGTTATTGTTGATAACAAAAATAGGCTACTAATCAGTAAAATGCATCAAGCCTCCAAATGGATTAACACCATCACTTGCCAATGAAAGCCTAACATTAAAAGGTTCATCTCAGAATTTCCGCCATATTTTGGTAAAGAATTTCAAATGCATAACCCGACCAAGTAGTATTTGAAGAACACCATCTTCAAATTTCTTTCGTGCATGGTAATACATAAAATGTGCTATGCTTTGACACTGAATAAATACGAAACATGGAATTGTGGGAATATGTCAAAGAACCTTTCGAGGGACCATTTTTGTTACTTGATTGGTTCGATATTCACTGATAATTACATACCGATATTCTCGCTTTTCGACGCATGTTGTCCATATATATAATATGATCATCGATAATGCATCTATGCTTTGATACTCCATTTCAATGTCTTTCATAATGGCATGCAACTGGACATGTGCAGGGTAAAATATTTGATAAGGGTAACAAAAATTCACCTAACAATCTAAAAACATAAAAAAAAAAATAGTTTATGTAAAGAATAGGATTGTAAATTAATATTGCATTTTTATTTTACACATTAATTAGTACCCAAAAAAATGGGGAATAGTCAACCTTTATGTAGATGCGAGTAACATATTACATACCTTAGGATTCGTGTCATACAAGTGTTCGACAAATAAATGACTTTATGAAGGTTCAAGAGAAAATATTCTCTCCACAACAATGTAGTGGAGAGAATATTCTCTCGACCCTTTATAAAGTCGTTTATCTAGTTCCTTTCAATCAAAGGTTCAATTACAAATACCATCACTATTGTCCCCATGATCCCCATCTGACAATCAATAAGTCTGGAATCATTTGATTTGTCTCATCAACTTGAACCATGTTATTATTGTCATATACTTCAATGGGATCATTAACTCGATCTACCATTCCGGGCTTCAAGTTCCCTTCATCCTTGTACCACAAACATCATCTCTGCTACCACTTCAAGTGCTTCAGGCATGTTAGGGGCAAATCTAACTCTTTATAACCACAAACAACTCATGAAAACTAGCGCAATGCATAAAACATCATAAAATCCTGGAGAACATAATAAATAATATTAAAACAGAGCAATGAACATACACACCAATCTGACCCATATCCATTTGATCCCCCATCCATGCGCCCATATTTTCTACAATGTTTGTAGCTGTTGCTATCAAAACTCTTTCGAGACGTCTAGAAAAACAATTTTTGCAAGGGAAACAATACTTCCACGTCAACCTTTCATCCCTTTAATTTTCCAAATTTTAATGCTCTCTCGACATTCTTCCCATAATGACTTATATAATCAAAACAAATATTCATTTTGTTCAAGAGAAGACCCAAAACCCTTTTGGAAGCCGCTATTATAGAAAAAACTTGAAACGTAACATCCACAAATGCAACGTATTTATAGATTTCGTAACGTCGCAATTCCGACGTAAAGTCCTAAGTGACCGTTGGTATTTTGACTTGGTGAACATACTAAAGTGACCATTGGAGAGGAAAACCTAGTTCCCAAAACGTCACGATTGCTACATCAATATTCACAAATGTGGAAAGAACAACATCTATGTCACAAACGCGGCAAGAGAGACGTTAACATGGCAAGAGCGACGTTAACGCGGCAATTGCGACATACATCTTCAAACGCAGTAAGAGCTTAACGCCCAGTTGGAAACGTGGGTAATTATGTATATACATCTTCACAAACGGTAAGAGAGACGCTCCGGTGGAAAACGTATAAGAGCGACAAGCTCCAGTTGGAAAACGTGGCAAGAGCGACAAAAATCCAATGGCATATTATGATACATCTTCACAACTTGGTAAGAGCGACGTTAATCTGGTGAGATGTTCCAGTTGGAAAACGTAAGTAAGAGAGACATTTAATCGGCAAGACCGGGACGCATCGGGTAACATGAATTTTTTTTATAATTTCTATTTTATGCATAATATGGACAATTTTGTCCATAACGCCAAAAAATAAAACGTTGAAATTTGGCACATAGTAGTGATATATCCAGCTATGATTGTATTCATATATCTTTGATCTATTGTATATTTGTATTCAACTATTCAGGTTCATAACAAGTGGTATCAGAAAGACCCTCTCCTTGGGCGACATTGTGGACAAATATTTTTATTTTCGCAGATTTTTTGAATAAGAAAAAGAGGGCTGACATTCTTGAATTTGTTATATATTTCTGCAAGTAAATTTGTATAAAAAGGTTGTATATCTGAGTTTCTCTTAGAAAAACACCCAGTTAAAAAAAAAATCGTCCAAAACGAGTCCGGGAAGTCAAGATATTGAAGTTTTAAAATCAAGAATTTTCGTGGATTTTTCCGCTAGACGACGACGTATAATTTTTATTTATTTATTTTATTTATGTAGGTATTTGGAGGCCGAATTTTCCTAAATAAATTACAGATCTGAGTTTTTCTCACAATTTCACCCAATTTCAAACAAAATTCAGCCAAACGGGTCCTGAAAGGTGTATTTATGAGCATTTTAAATTCACCAGCTTTTCAGGGTTTCTAAAAGCTACATTTTCTGCAGAAATTTATTGGGTCTATTTTTTTTTTTCATGAAGGTTGAAGGAATGAAGAGTTCATAGGGTGTCATATATGGCTATTTCTTCTCAAAACCCTCAAAGAAATTCTTGAAGCATCCAAATCCTCAATTGTATGACACATTGTGTGACACATTGCATGACAAGTTTCATGACCTTGTAGATGGCCTTAATAATAGTCTTTGTAGTTCATTTGATAGCATGCATGAAAGATTTCTTATGGCGGACATAAGGGATGAATATAATCAAGAAATATATGCTTTGGTAAGGATTTGAGGACGATTGTGATGATTGGTATATGGATAGTTGCCACTGGATGAAAACCACTTCTATATTTTATTTGATTACTCTAATCCACATTCTTTAGAGATCATCAATGTGACAAATAGAGAGACAATGACACACCAAATGTCCATCCCCATACCATAGAGCGGTAATATTCCTCCATTCTCTCTGCATTTAATCCCTTCCACCATGTGGATGGATCTCCATTTGATCCACATGATATGTGTCACTTTGGAGCATCATTTGGAGTTGGTTATTGGGTTCCAAAAATCTTATACGGGGAGTTCAAATGAGTTAACTCTGGACACAGAATCCGGCCACAAATGGTGGCTGACCACCTGCACGGGTGGACTCTCTGCCACATGTGGGACCTTGGTTCTTCAATCTCCTTCAGCACATGGTCCACACCATCCATGGGCCCCGGGTATATGGTTGTACATCGAGCATTGAGGACAACGCCTACAAGAGGGATTTGGAATGTAAGGTAGCTAGTAGAGAGGTAGTGGGGGCCCAAAGGGCCCATAGTGATAATACAATAGCTGTCATCTAATGTAAGCAGGACTAGGTCCACTATATTATTAAATAAGGCCCACTCATGGTAGTTAGATATAATAAAATGGGTAATTAGATATAATAAAATGTAAGAGGACTTAGAATGCTCTACTTCTAGAAGATTCCTCCTCTAGAATGTTCTTAGGTGATGGTAGCACTATATAAAGGGGTTCAAGCAATGTAATGAGACATGAAGAGAAATATTGTATTTGGAGCAGTAGCTCAATAGAAGGATGCCCCCTCGAAGAGGCAAGTGAACATGAGAGGATCCCTTCCATAATAGGATCCATTGTATGGTGTTTCCCTACCTCAAGGGTTTGGTAATATTAAAAGTGGTGGTTTTCTATATGGTTTCATATATCTTGTGTGGTGATTGTATTCAGATATATTTGGATCTATTGTGATATTTTTTATTCAACTATTCAAGTTCTTAACAATTACCCATATATCCAAAAAAAAAGTGTGTTGTTGAAAATTTCAGAAGTCAACTATTTTCAACAATCAATAAATAAAAACATTTAAAATCCATATTTCCTTTGTTGTTGATGTCACGCTTTGCTCTTTTTGAATTTTCCTTAGGTTGTGTGAAGCCTTTAGGCCTAATCTCACTGATCACATGAGAGCAATCATCTCTCAAATGCATGTGGGAGGACACGGATTTGGTAGAGTCATTTGAGGGTGAGGAGGGGGCAACAGTGGATTTTCGTTTGTCGGGAGCATGGTGGGCCTCGGTTTTTAACCTTTTTCTTGCATGAGAAGACTGTACTAGTGAGTGGATAGGGGCAGCTTGGAAAATTTGATTAATAGGTGGAGGAGGAGGTAGAGATAAGTTAGGCCAACCACGATGTTGGGAGATTGTCGGGTGGAAAATCTCTTGCCATCCGCCATTTTAGGGGACTTCAGGTTGCAGTGAGACATGAGGAGGCACTAGGATACTAGGAACCTGTGGGGCTTGAAAGGGAGGTCTTTTAGGCCTAGGTTGGACCACTCCTTGCCCAATCTAGTTAAAAAATACATCTTGAAATAGATGGCCTATCTCTTGTGAGTCTACATCAAATTGTATAAAGAATCTTGGCCTTCTAGGGCCCATGTTCCAACTTCCTCTTCCTCGATTACCCTGACCATGTCTACCTCTGCTGAAAAAGATCATTCCTATATGCATTATTGATTAGCAAATAGTTTCTTTAACAACCATACATGACAACTCTTTTTAAATATGAAATAAATTTTGGCTCAGCAACATATCAGACTCATGCAATCCAATCCATACAAATCATTTAATAGTTGTCAATGAGAAGGGGGTGAACAAGGGTTCTGGGATATGTGATGGGTTGTATTGAGTGAAAAATATTAAAATTAGGGGGAAAAGATCATGATTACTGCTCACGGACATCAAACAATCAACTGTATCATAAACCAAAAGAATATACCACTGTAATTCATCCATGCGATCCTTTAACTATCATAATACAAAATTTATCTTAACTGTAATTAATTTTAGGAACAGGGAGTGGATAGTGAATAGGGGAAGGCGAGGGGATTGTAATGTGATAAAAGTGAAATAATGGTAGGGAGAAGAACAAATATTTCTCGTAAAATCAATTAAGTAATCCATAAAACAGTTTTGTATTCAATACAATGATTCCAACAACAATTAAACAGTTACTATGTGTTAAAACCTGTTTACTATCCCACATCCAATTCTTTAAAAAAAAATCAATTAACACAGTGTATAATCATACTCAGAATCATCATGTGTTTCACCCATCTTGTTAAAAGAATTATGTTTCTTTTCATTTCCTTCCCTTTTATATTTAAAACAAAATCCAAAGGAACACACAGTCATATGCTTCAACTCTGTTCAACATATAAAAATATCAACCACTACCCATAATTTGTAATTTCTCAAATCAAACATAGACGCAAGTCTTTCCTGAGTTGAACAGACTCTTTTAAAACATGTTTGATTCCGTTCTTTTGACAATATTAACAATTAAATTTGCAATGAAACCATACTACAAAAACCTCGTGCTTCATCTCAGATGGTGCAATAAAACAAAACGATGCACGATGTCTCCATAACCATACAAAGTAAACAACCGAGTCTCAGTCATCAAATTTCCAATTTGTAACGATCCCGATCGAGACAAATTAAACACACGGCAGTTGCCAACTTCAATGGATAACACGTTGTAGGAACACAGAGACCAACGCATAATAAAAAGAGGCATCATTGTGAATGTACATTACCGTTTACTTCCAATCAACCAATTTAATCAAAAAACGAGTTGGGTTATCGATTTAACTGTCACAACAAAAGGAGGAAGCACCTATATACCAATCCTCATTTATAAATTACAAATTTTCAAAAACATGATCAAACAGAGACGAGACAAATATCAAAGATATTGTCAAAACCACTTAACCAATTTATGACAATCAACAAGATACCCGACAAGAGTGTGACTGGTTAGGGTTATCCAAATCGGGCTCTATAATCATGAACACAAGAATTAATCAAGGGTTTGTTCAGTCACTAAACATAGAGAGACTAGAGGTCGACCACATCAACAGTAGGTGGGAAACTTTCAAAACAAGAACGGTGGAACCACAATCTTTTATAACTCTTAACTTGTAAAATAGTTTGATAGTTGAACACCAGGTAGGGTAGGAAATGATGCAAAGGAGCAGATATTTCTCACTAGACAGTAACCAATACCAAGAATGCGCAGAGGCATAACCCTCGCATTTTTTTTTCCAATAGCTGAACCAACTTATAACAATGTTGATGTAAATGTAGACCCTAGGTATTACCAACAACCCTAAAGTATACTTCTTGGCATAATGGCCACCCCATAACTAGTTGTGTTGATGCCAATACCACAAAATAAGCCCACGACTAGGTAAAAAACCCCATGAACATGGCTATGGAGGATACACAGTGACCAAAAAGATTTCAAAACATACACAACAACACCATAACAACCGAATACAACTGGGTATGGTTACCATTAATTGTGAGGAGGCAGCTAGCAAGGCTAAACATAGTCAAACCCTCCAACAAAACACCCATAACTACTTTAAAACAAAATTGAGCCATCACTATTTCCACCACACAGAACAACCAAAGAAATCACAACTTCAACCATCAATGTTTCCATTTGCAAACGAATAACCACACAATCATTCCAGAGAAAACACCCATGTGTTTACACATTTTCCAATCTCAGGAAAACACAAGCCAACACATTATCCAGCCAACGTTCATTTCATACACAGAGCGAATTTATGGGTGCGCAAAAAGAACCATACCTATAACCAATGGCTTTAAAAATGCGAGTTGGTTGAGCAGTTCCTTCCATGCCTGAATCTAGGTGCTTAACCACAACAAATCCAAATGACAATAACCATGGTAGGATGACGACCCAGTGTGAGAAGTATGAAGTGACATGCATTTGTTGCACGTCGCTTCCATCCTCCACTCCATTCAATTTAGTAGTACACGACAGCCAACCAAAACATACCATTAATCCCATGCCATTAATCCCATGCATTGAAACTTGCACATATTGCTTTCCCATTGGGCCACCCAAATCCATATTAACCATTTCCAAGACCATACCATAACATATATCAAATGCACCCAATATAAATCAATATAATGCGTATAGCCACTAACCATGCTAGTTAGGAATAACAATAATTCCTTTTTATTTCATTTGCACATAGTATAACATAGTATAATATACTTCCTCTTCTTGGTTTTTTTCATAAGTATCTTTCCATTGCTCTTGTTTCTTGTTGTTACTAACATGTGTCTTGTGTAGGGGTGACAAGTAATGAATCATGGCGACAATAGCAAATGTAATAACAGTAAATACAAGTCATGTTCTTCTCCATTCACTCTTACACTCTTTCTTTTTGTTCTTTGTTCTTGGTTCATCTTCTTCACTCTTTCTAATTCATGTGCTCTTGGGTTGGGTATGGAAATGAATGGTTGGAGGAAGAGAGCCATTTCTAGATGGATGTGAGGAATTATTGATCATTCTAGGAGGGAATGAATGCCTATGTGCATGATATTGATGGTAGTTCTCAAAGAAATGTCACAACTGAGAATCCTTGGAGTTTCCAGCATGGATATTTCCTGACCAATAGCACTAGATCCATATAGAAAAATGGAACAACCTAAGGGACTACAAAGGGTTTAATTTCTTTTGGTTGTGCAGTCTGAAGGGGAAAGAAAGATGAAAAATAGGATTGTCATGTGGTTGGGAAAACTTGAGAGCTAGTTAGCCAACTGATGTGTGTTTTAGATTTTTCCTACGACTCATCCTTGTGGACTCATATCCCTAGCTCAAGGGTGACCTAATGTTGAGAGTAAATGAACACTAGTTTCTATGGTTGGGAGGAACGACCTTGGCCTGCCGCCAGTTGGTGAATGTTTACTTGAAAAGATAAGTGCTCTTTGTGTTTTATGTATAATGTATATCTTGTTTTATATTTAATTATCTATGATATGTATTTATGTGTGCATTTTTTCTAGTTATTTGTTGTGCATGGCACACTGTTCATTTATTTTATGGTGAAGCATGGATCTTGATTAATGCATGTGATTATTTCATGTTGTTTTTCGAATTAATTATTATCATAATTAGAAATCAATTTTTGAAGTGTGTTTTATAGAAGTGTGGACAACCTGTGGATGGATGGGTACGTCATATATTGGTATAAGAGAAAGTTTTATAGCACCAAGCCTTCAAGAGCCTACTACATGCTAAGATAGATGCTCTGGAAGTGAAATCAATTAATGGATTTTTAACAACATCAGAGGGGGAAGTTTTATTGTTTAAACCCTGTCTTTCACCTCTGTAAACCATATCCAAGTTGATTCTCTACGCCTTGACCTCCCAATAATTTCCTCCATCACGATTAGAGCAACAAAAGTGATAGTTATTCCCAGAAAGAAAACCATCGCTTAGAAACGATCGATCTTACCCTTGTGTGGGTTTTCCACCATTGATATACGATGGGAAATATTTATTTATACCACATGCATGGGGAAATTTTCGACGGAATGGTTTATTAATGAATGGGAACCTTAAACTACTTGTGTGAAATGAAGAGAGATACAAAATCCAAAACTGGGTGTAAAATGTTATGTTGTGGGTTCCACCATATTGAAGATCGAGAGATCAGACTGTTAACATCGATAAAAACCCAGGTTTTTGGGTTGAGACGATCTAGATCGTTGAAACGGTGTGGTGAGATAATATTGGTTGTTGGTTGGAGGATGAGGCTCTAATTGGAGAAGCTCCGAAGTAGCAAGGATCATTGATCTATAGGGGTGTATACAAGAGCAATCTGGACCATTGGATGAAGTGGAGTCTTTAGAGTATGATGGTCAGAGTAGTCTCATATGCCTGAGGTGGAGGCAATCCGATGGGGAGACTCTGAGAAGTGATATGTATTATAGATCAACAAACAACCTAGAAGTAATCTCCCTCGTTCATCGTCAAAGGGTCGTTGGAGTCGGATGGTGGGAGTAGCCTCATATGTCGAGGTAGAGGCACTTTGATGGGGATACTTTGAGAATAAATATGGATCGTAGATCGACGAATAGATTAGAAGTAATATTAATTGTTCATCGGAGGAGGGTTGTCATAGGCCTGGAGAGAGGATGTGTTAAATGATTCTGACAAAAAAGGACTCTGAGGAGATATTTGAGCTATAGATCGATAGGCAGATGAGATGCAATCTAAGACGTATATATTTGTGGGTCCCACCTGAATAGCTAGTGAGAAAAGGAGAAGGAGGGGGCGGTTAAATGTCTCGTAACTAGAGACTCTAAAGTAATCAGATCTGTTTATCTTCGACTTTGAGGGATGTCAGATCCATTGAAGTATGCATGATCAGAGTACGCTTGTCGAAGTGGAATATGAATATAATGGAGAAGAACTTTGATTGCGATGAAAATTTATGAATGAAGTCGAGCCATCAATGTTGGTAGATGATAGGAAAAGTATATAAATGATTAGAATTGATCCCAATTTTGAGATTGATGGTGTAGATTTCCAACGATTCTTCCTCAGTGTGATTCATAGTTTTGGATCTCGAGTTATAGCCTTGGGAAGTTGAGGTTCCAAACAAATTTACCAGCAAACCATGAAAATATAGTTCACTATTATTTCAATTTCTAAGAGATTTATTAATGGTGCACCTCCTTTCCCTCCAAAGGGTCGCTCGACCTCCCGGTCTAGGATCGTTCAAGTTGTCTAACTAAATGGCTCGTCGGGCTCCTAATGGGAACCAATTTAACTTGTCACAGGCCCTTCATTCTTTTCAGTGTAGATTGTGTGGCAACCGCAAAACCTCTCCTTAGCTCTCTTCAAATATTAACACCAATGGACGCTAGCTCTCTATGCTAGGATTCCCCCTTGATGTGACCACGGGCTATGACCATGGGCCAAATCTCTTCGTGACTTCGTGCTTTAGAGCTTTTGCGAGATGCTTACTCCCTTTTTCCTGATTCCCAAATCGACGAATCATTCAAAACCAAATATACGGTCCACGTTCTCCTCGTCCTCGATGTCTGATATCAAATTGTGAGTTCAGACTTCATGATTCCTCTCCTCTCTCAACTCTGTCCTTCATGATTTCTGAATCAACGAAATGTTGATTTCTCGCCACGTGTCCTATCTCAATGGACGACTAGGATTTCTTCGGCTCCTAGCTCTTCGGGTATTATCTCTTTGAATTTTATTCGAAGGTTTCTTCCTCCGAAATACATGGATCTTTTCCACGCATCCTTCTAGATCCAACGGTCCATAATCACTCTGCACATCTCCCTTCGCGAAGTTTCAATTTTTCTCCTTCCAATTATTTCGAAGTCTGAATCCTCGAACTCTTAGATCTTATTTTACCTATCTACCTGGACGATGGACGATTTTATGGTCTTTGGGAATTCAACAAGTCCTCGACTCCTATTCACACTTAGCATACTTTTCCCTTTTCAAGACTTAGGCTATTCTTGAACTTCTTCTACACTCCTTGCAGAGTTCTGTGAAGACTCTTCTGTGACTTTGCTCGGCTTGAAAACCTTCAAGGTTACCCGTTCCTCAAGGTCGTTCAGTGAACTTTATCATTCCCTTATGGAAGTTTCTTTCTCTCCCTCCTGAGCTCATAATATGGACTTACAGTCTCCTTGATGCACTCCTTGCACTCAGCTAAGATTTTCAATGGCTTCTCCCTTGGCCTACCTCAGCATCTTAACGCATCTCCTTTCCTTTGTTGATGCATTCTTGAAAATCCTTCCTTCCTCAGAGTGTTCATCAACCCTGGGGTTCTCTTAAGGATCCCAGCACTTCCGAATGTGTTTTTTTGGCACACTCTCACATCGACTCAATGCCCTCATGGCAGAGTTTCACAAATTGTTCAGTAACTTTGCGTTGTGTTTCCTCCTACACAGTCTTTCTTTCCAAGTTACTTAACCACCTTGAAATTTCCTCTCGATTCTATGAATTATCTTGGTATGCCCTCCTGGCAGTTTCTCTTCTGACTCCACTGAGTTTAGACACACATTCTTTGCGTCGGCTCACAGAGTTTCCACCCTCTGTCACGCACTCCTTGCACTTAGAATAGAGAACCAGACTTAATCCAACACACTCACAGATAGAAAATTGTATCTCTATCATTGTAGATGATTTATAACAGTCATATACAAATCAAATGCATACAAATGACATTCATCACAAAATATGCATTACACGGAAATTGATAACAGGAAAACATCTCATTTTCTATTAATAGCAGAATGTTCATTACAATATGGGAGTCCAAGCTACAACTGAGTCTCGGCTCTTTGTGTTTCTCTCACTATCTCTTATTCATTTAGCTTCCTATCGTGCCTACTTCTACTGGAAACAATACAAGAGTTTATACAAGAGGGGATCTATGAGCTTCCCTCCAGGCTAAGCTAGTGGTGGAAAATCACCATTCAAAATGCCTATCTAATGGGAAAATTACAATGATGGAAATCTACTCCAAATCGGATGCAGATCCCTCCTACCATCAACCACTTAATGGCAACCTTATCTCCAGCTTGTGCAAAGGCACAACTTGGCTCTTCCAACTTGTCAGCATTAATTTTCTTTAATCACGCCTTATATTCTCGAAGGTAAAACGAGAGGGCGACACCTCTCCTTTCCTTGAATGCGCACCACACATTTCAATCGGCTCGCATGTGCTGAGGTGGAGCGATGCTCCTACACCATACTCCATGGATATGAAAATCATGAGCTCCTGCTCATGATCTTTCAAGTTCGGTTGAAATCCTCCTGGATCCCAAACTTCTCCTGGAGTTGTCTTTCTGCTCCTCTGCTTTTTTTTTGTTGCTCCTACATATTTTTTGAAGCTCGTGCAGGTTCCTTTCTATCCATCTTCTCCTTGTTTACCGCTCCTTTTGTTTCCCTCAATATCAACTTCCTTATCTCCTCAACCACCTCGTCTAGATGCTCCATTGGATGGCTTTATTTGTGCAGTCTGCTTGGATGCAACTATTCATATCACTCTATGGGTGTACCATCCTGACCTCCCATGTTGTTTTCATATTCTGTGACACTAAATAGCCACTCTGTTGCAAACTCCAATTATGCAGTCTTACCACTAAACCGATGTTCAACTACCTCCTCTGACAAATTGACCCCTGACAGTTCTTCGACTGGTTCTAGTCCAACTTCCTCCAACTGCAACTCATGCTGGTATACCTCTTCTAGAATGGCTATCTCTTGGGAGGCCCCTTCTCGTTATGCACTATCCAACCAATCCTCTAGTGCCTTTAACTCCATCTCCCACTGAGTGAGTAACTCAAGTGGGTGCTCCCGTTCTGTTGGGACATACTTCAATATATGTTCCTCCGCCTTTATGACGGTATCAAGTTGGTGTCCCTCTGTTGCATCTACAACACCTATGTGATTCCCTCCTCGGCTGCTTGGCAGGAATATTTCGACTCCTCCAATGACCAGAATGCTCCTCTAATCCTTCTCCTCGATGGTGGAAGTTTTTAACTTCTCATCATCTTCATTCACACAGTCCACAATTTTGCGTGAAGTTTCACATGAGTGAGGTATTTCTTCTGCCTCCTCTTCATATGTTAACACCCCTTGATGAGAACTCTCAGCTGAGCTCACCTCTTATCCCTTACCCACTTGGAAATTTGGGATGTCTCCTCTTCCCTCCTGGCAGTTTACAAGATCCATTGATCCCTTCTCATTGCTCACCTGGACACCTACGAGACCCCTGCCATATCTCTTTTCCTCATCACTGAGGTTTTCAACATACCTCAAACACCTTTTTAACACCTATTGTTGTCCTCTGGCCAACAACTTCCGAACATGCAACTTAGTTTATCTCTTCAAATTCCACTCATACCTCCAACACACCTTTGCCTCCTGCTGCATCTTGAATGCTAGCCTCTCCATCTTGAATGCTAGCCTCCTTCAAGTTTGATTTTCTACTGGTGGACTTTTCCTAGACCATGTCTATGACCTTCCATAGCCATCTTCCCCTTCTACCTTCCCCTTTTCACAAGTCTGTTGCTTATTCTGCAACTGGAAGCATCTCCATATTTTCCTTCGCCTGAAATTTAAAAAACAAAATTGCACTCTGATACCACTTAGCGATGCACCCCCTTTCCCTCCAAAGGGATACTTGACCTCCCAGTCTAGGATCATTCAAGTCATCAAACTGACTGGATCGTCGGGCTCCTAATGGGAACCAATTTAACTTGTCACAAGCTCTTCATTATTTGTGGCGCATATTGTGTGGCAACCGCGGACCCTCTCCTTAGCGCTCTTCAAATATTAATGCCAATAAACACTAACTATCTATGTTAGGCATCCCCCTTGATGTGACCACGAGCTACGACCGTGGGCTAGCTCTCTTCGAGTCTCTGTGCTTCAGAGCTTTCGCGAGCTGCTTACTCCCTTTTTCCCGATTCTCGAATCGGTGAATTCTTCAAGACCAAATATACGGTCCACGTTCTCCTCGCGCTCGACGAATGAGATCAAATCATGAGTTTGGACTTCGCGAGTTCTCTCCTCTCTCAACTCTGTCCTTCCCGATTTATGAATTAGTGAAGTGTTGATTTCTCGCCACGTGTCCTATCTCAATGGATGACAAGGATTGCTTCGGCTCCCAGCTCTTAGGCTATTCTCTCCTTGACTTTTCTCTGAAGGTTTCTTCCTTCGAATTACATGGATCTTCGCCATGCATCCTACTAGATCCAATGGTCCAGAATCACTCTGCACTTCATCCTNNNTCAAATCCTCGAACTCTCCGATATGTTTCCACCTGTCTACCTGGGTGATGGACGATTTTATGGTCTTTGGGACTTCGGCAAGTTCTCGACTCCTCTACACAATTAGTGCACTTTTCCCTTTTTGAGACTTAGGATATTCTCGAACTTCTTTTTCACTCCTTCCAGAGTTCAGTGTAGGCTCTTCTCCCACTTTTCTCAGCTTGAAAGCCTTCAAGGTTCATCGTTCCTCAAGTTTCATGCCCTTCTAGCAGTTTCTCTCTCTCCCCCCTGAGCTTGTAAGATGAACTTACACTCTCCTCAGTGCACTCCTTGCGCTCAGATAATTTTTTCTGTGTCTTCTCCCTTGGCCTACCTGAGCATCTTAAGGTATCTCCTTTCCTTTGTCGATGCATTCTTGCAAAGCCTTCGTTCCTCAGAGTGTTCAACAACCCTAGGGTTCTCTTAAGGATTCCAACACTTCATAATGTGTTGTTCTGGCCCGCTCTCACACCGAATCAATGCCCTCTTGGCAGAGTGTCACATAGTGTTTAGTAACTCTACGTTGTGTTTCCTCCTGCACACTCTTTCTTTCCAAAGTAATTAACCACCTTGAAATTTCCTCCCGAGTCTGTGAATTATCCGGGTATGCCCTCGTGGCAGTTTCTCTTCTGACTCCACTGAGTTTAGACACACACTCTTTGCGTCGGATCACAGAGTTTCCACCCTTTGTCGTGCACTCCTTGCACTTATCCTAGAGAACCAGACTTAATCCAACACACTCACATATAGAAAAATGTATCTCTATCCTTGCAGACGATTTCTAACATTCATCTACAACTTAAATGCATACAAATGACATTCATCACAAAATATCCATTACACAGAAATTGATAAAAGGAAAAACTGTCATTTTCTATTAATGGAAAAATGTTCATTACAATATGGGAGTCTGAGCTACAACTGAGTCATGTCTCTATGTGTTTCTCTCCCTATCTCCTATGCATTTCTCTTCCTATCTTGCCTACTTCTACTAGCAACAATACAAGAGTTTATACAAGAGGGGATCGACGAGCTTCCCTCCAATATAAGCTAGTGGTGTCAAATCACCATTCAAAACGCCTGTCTAATGGAAAAATTACAATGATGGAAATATGCTCCAAATCAGATGCAAATTCCTCCTAATGTCAACCACTTAATGGAGACATTATCTCCATCTTGTGCGAAGGAACAACTTGGCTCTTCCAACCTGTCGGCATTACATTTTTTTATCACGCCTTAGATTCTCAAAGGCAAAACGAGAGGGTGATGCCTCTCCCTTCCTTGAATGCGCACCACGTGTGTCAATTGGCTGGCGCGTGCTGAGGTGGAGTGATGCTCCTACTTCAATTATGTCCAAATTCAGTTCATGAAACATATTCCATTTTCTTCTTCATCCAATTACCTTTCCAACGAGGTATATTTTTTCCAAAACCGACACCAGTATATCGCATTATGATCTCCAGAAGTTTGTTGCTCAAAATTCGTTCATCAATTTCGTGAGTCAATCCTAGCCCTTAATTAAAATCCACCCTTTTAAATTTCACATGCATTGTGGTGATGAGGATTTTAATGTTTATAAGGAAAATGTTTACATAGTGTTCATGTGGAATAAAGGAGACTATAGATGTTTTCGTATAGCACTCATGCCTTAGAAAAGTTTCATGAATTACTAAAATTTTGATGGCCCAGTTAGCATCCAGTCATATCCTAGTGATAACCCAGCCAATGCCCATGTCATCACCATGTGCCATCCGTTTGCAGGTCCAAGTCATTTCCATGTGTCATTAAGGGATTGGTTCACATCACCACCACATGTCATTAGGGGATAGATCCACCTCATTTCCATATGTCACAACATGGTAGGTCTACAAAAAAGGGGGATGAAACTTAGGATAGAAAATAATATTGAAATATTAAATGTAGAGTTTGTGAAGATACGCGAATGCAAAGGTAAAAGAGCTAGGTGAGGGGATAAAAATTGTAAAAATGACTAAGTATGAGGTGAAAAAAAAGAAATGGAGAGTGCATATTAGTGAATGTAGGATTGTGGACCTGTGGACCTGAAGACATGTGAATTCAAGATCGTTCCCAGTAACACTCAATGATAAGAATGTTTTATTTATTAGTATAAGTATAGCATTTTTTTTAGTTTAGTTTGCATTTTCATTAATTTTAGTTAATAAAAGAATAGATACATAATTTCAAATTCTGTAGCAACTCTAATTTTTGTTTTTATGTTTTATTAATTTGTGTTTTTTTTTTTTCTTTTGCTTTACAGGTATAAAAAAAAATGTCCTAGAAGATACGGGAAATAAGAAAATTAGTTTCCACACATAATTCTAAAATTGAACAATTAGTAGTTTTTATTTTCATGTACTTAGTTAATTTAGTTTGGGAAATTAAACAATTTTTTTATTTTCTCTTTCTAAACAAATAATCTTTTATGGTTATGGAAGCTAATTTCCGTTTTTGAATTCCTTCAATATAAAACAGTGAAGGAAAAAAATTGGAAAGG
>SNQJ01S0050093.1:33701-44428 GCA_010110895.2 Picea sitchensis | reverse complement strand
GAGAAATTGACTTAGCTACCAGTCTTGTTATTGGTAACAAAAAACTAAATCAATCTAGATTAATTAGAAAAATAACAAAAAGCATAATTGTGATAAAAACCAATCTTACCATCCAACTGACAACAAAATTTGAATCACAAAATCTCAGAATTGATCACAGCTTTGACACTGTCAACATTTTTTATTATGATATTACATGTCCTCTTCAAACGTTTTACTTATCTTTGTGCATTGGCCTTGAGCTCATAGTTTTCATTTCCAATGAGTCATTTTGAGCCATAAGAGTTTTGATCCTTGCTTGAAGGATGGGGATGTATGTGTAGTACTGACCTATCCAATGTAAACAAGCTTCACAATGTATAGTAGGGGTAATCGGTTGAGGAAGCATGTGATTGTGTGCTAAAACACCACTACTATCCACTGTCGGTCTATGACCGAGCTTGATACCTATAAATTCCTTGTTGTCTTTTAGACACGGTGGGAGTTTATTCACATAATCGAATGGTTGGTCTGGTTGAGAACAATTTGGATCTTCCTATTGCAGAAACCTCTCGATCTCGGAGTCTGAATCCTCATGGATATTGATCAATTCGAGCGAGCTCACATGAGCTTTGGATCTATTACGCAGATTCTGAGAAATGAGTCGACCAGCCTTATTGTTACGAAACCCTACTTCTTGATTCTTCTTTGACTGCTTGCGAGGGTTTCCAATGTTGGATTTGTTAGTAGGGTCAGGGTAGACATTTGGCTCATGCACAAGAGTTTTGATAAACTCAGAATTAAAACCATGTCGCCCATATAAAAGTGGCTCAGACAATGCCTCTTCAGAAGGATTATTATCTGGGTTTCCAAATGAGAACTTAAGAGGCTTCTCTATCATTGGCTTATCCATTACAGGGTTCTCTACAGGGTTTACTGTAATGAAACCATTACGGGCTATGAACCCATCCCAATACTCACTAAGTGTTTTCAAATGATGAACTAACAGTAATTTAATAAACCCATGGTTAAAGAGGCTTGAATCCAAGTTTTGTTTCTTATATATATTTGACATTTTATACAAACTTCTTAGCAGAAAAAACAACATGTTTAAATGGAATCCAATCAAATGCATGAGCAATCATATGTGATAAAGGAAAACCAAGCCAAAACGACCTTCACAGGTAATAAAATGTCTTAACACTGCCAACAAACCATGCCATCTAATCTTGAGCAGGGAGACCAGAATACCTTTGTCATAGCAGTGAATATTTCTGGAGGTGATGAACAAACTCCATGGTACTTCGTCCAATTTCGAATTTTTAAACCACTTTTGACCAGTGAGAGGGAGCCCTATCACTTCACTCAGAATTTTTTCAGTGATCTCCAGCTTAATATCACCCACCTTGGCTCTGCATCCATCAAATGTGAGGGTGAATTATTTGGCCACTTGCGATTTATAACCCTGGAATTTCATAATAAACAAACCCCAACCTTGGCTCTTCAGATCATCACTCGCATCATCATACAAAAACAAAGTTTGGGAGTCATTTGGATCAACTCGGACGACAGGGGCCATAGGGGTTTAAATTGAAGGTAATAAAGAAGACGCGAGCTCACTGTGTTCTTAGGAGATATTAGTGAAAGAGACAAGCCCAAGCTAAAACGATGGAAGCAAAACTAGGAACGCACCAGCGCAACCATAACATAAGAAATAGGGGTTTCATTCATGAAAATCGAGTGTTTCTATTGATGAATGATTTGAGTACAGAGCATAACTCAAGACCCTAGCTCGTAACGAGGTATCTGTCAATTCAAACTGCCAACTAAAATGAAGTACATGGAATGTTCCAGGTGCTTTTAATTATCATGACATGTAATGGGTAAACCCTATTTGCAAAGGTTAGGAGAGGATGCGCTTTTACAACCCAAATGCAAATAAAAAATTAAAATCAAAGTTGATTTAACAAGAATGTTAAATGAACAAGCATTATAGTCCAAATGTCAATAAATTCTTGGTATATTTACAAAGTATCCAAAAGATTATCTTACGGTCCAAGATAAACTCAACATAAGCATTTCATTGGTATATGATAAGCTTAGAAAAATCATTAAAATGACATAGATGTAAGCCCATTGATTTTTTTAAAAACAAAGTCTTGGATATAACTATAATGCGAAATCAATTTTTCATGCTTGATTTGTGCTTACAATCATGAATCAAGCATGAAAACATAAGATAAGCGTAAAACAATAATAATCGAATATCTTTTTATTTTATAACCCAACAATCACCCTCAAATAGAAATATTTAGGGGTTGAGGTGATGGCAGCTACAGGAAGTGTTATTTGCCATTCAAAAAGAAAGAACATGTAGGGCTGCCAATAGGTTGGTGAGCCGATAAAGTTTAAAAGTGGTCGAAGTGCATAGGAAATGCAATACTTCTATATACATCAATAACAATAAATGGTTGGTTGCAAGATGAGAAAGGACAAGAGATAAGGGGATATGATTCCATGAGAGAGGGGGCTTAACGGGCTAAGTCTTTTTATTATAATTTATTTTTCCATATTGGATTTAATTGATAAAATTGGTTACATGAGCTTCTTGAGGGGGAGTCCATGTGGTTCTTTGTTTCATGTAATTATATAAACATCCCTTGTGGGTTGTTTTGGGGGTTATTCTCCATTCACTCTTAAACTCTTTCTTTTTGTTCTTTGTTCTTGGTTCATCTTCTTCACTCTTTATAATTCGTGTGCTCTTGGGTTGGGTATGGAAATGAATGGTTGGAGGTAGAGAACCATTGCTATATGGATGCGAGGAATTATTGATCATTCTAGGAGGGAATGAATGCCTATGTGCATGATATTGATGGTAGTTCTCAAATAAATGTCACAACTGAGAATCCTTGGACTTTCCAGCATGGATATTTCCTGGACAGTAGCACTCGATCCCTATAGAGAAATGGAACAAAGTGAGGGAATGCATGGAAGATAAATGGTTTCATTTATTTTGGTTGTGCAGACAGAAGGGGAAAGAGAGATGCAAAATAGGGTTGTCCTGTGGTTGGGAAAACTTGAGAGCTAGTTATCCAACTGATGTGTGTTTTAGATTTTTCCTAGGACCCATCCTTGTGGACTCATATCCCTAGCTCAGGGGTGACCTACTGTTGAGAGTGAACGAACACTAGTGTCTATGGTTGGGAGGAACGTCCTTGGCCTGCTGCTAGTTGGTGAATGTTTACTTGAAAAGATACGTGCTCTTTGTGTTTTATGTATAATGTATATTTTGTTTTGTATTTAATTATCTCTGATATGTATTTATGTGTGCATTTTTGCTAGTTATTTTTTGTGCATGGCACATTGTTCATTTCTTTTATGTTGTATCATGGATCTTGATTAATGCATGTGATTCTTTCATGTTGTTTTTCGAATTAATTATTATCAAAATTAGAAATCAATTTTTGAAGTGTGTTTTATAGAAGCGTGGCCAACCTGTGGATGGATGGGTACGTCACATATTAGTATAAGAGAAAGGTTTATAGAAACGATCCTTCAAGGGCCTACTACATGCTAGGATAGACACTCTGGAAGTGCAACCGATTAATGGCTTTTGAACAACATCAAAGGGGGGTAGTTTTATTCTTTAAACCATGTCTTTCACCTCTGTAAACCAGATCCAAGTTGATTCTCTACGCCTTGACCTCCCAATAATTTCCTCCATCACGATTAGAGCAACAAAAGTGAGAGTTATGCCCAGAAAGAAAACCATTGCTTAGCAACCATTGATCTTACCCTTCTGTGTGTTTTCCACCATTGATATACGATGGGAATTATTTATTTATTGCACATGCATGGGGAAATGCTCGACGGAATGGTTTATTAATGAAAGGGAACCTTAAACTACTTCTGTGCAATGAAGAGAGATACAAAATCCAAAACCGGGCGTAAAATTTTATGTCATGGGGTCCACCATACCAAAGATCGAGAGATCAGACTGTTAACCTCGTGAAAACTCATATTTTGGGGTTGAAACGATCTGGACCGTTGATTCGGTGTGGTGAGATCATATTGGTTTTTGGTTGGAGGATGAGGTCATGGGAGTGTTTCCAAATTGGGTTGAAATGAGGCTCTGATGGGAGAATCTCCGAAGTAGCAAGGATCATTGATCTATCAGGGTGTATACAAGAGAAATCTGGACCATTGGATGCAGAGGGGTCTTCAGAGTATGATGGTCAGAGTAGCCTCAGATGCCTGAGGTGGAGGCAATCCGATGGGGAGACTCTAAGAAGTGATATGTATTGTAGATCAACAAACAACCTAGAATTAATCTCACTCATTCATCGTCGAAGGGTCGTTGGAGTCCGATAGTGGGAGTAGCCTCATATGTCGAGGTGGAGGAACTCTTATCGGAAGACTTTGAGAATAAATATGGATCGTAGATCGACGAATAGCTTATAAGTAATATTAATCGTTCATCGGAGGAGGTTTGTCAGAGGCTTGGAGAGAGGATGTGTTAACTGAGTCTGATGAAAAGGGACTTCGAGGAGATATTTGAGTTGTAGATCGACAGGCAGGTGAGATGCAATCTAAGACGTAGATGTATGTGGGTCCCACCTGAACAACTAGTGCAAAAAGGAGGAGGGGGGAGTTAAATTCCTCGTAACTAGAGACTCTAAAGTAATCAGATATGTTTATCTCTGACTCTCAAGGATGTCATATCCATCGAAGTATGCATGATCAGAGTACGCTTGTCGGAGTGGAATATGACTCTAATGGAGAAGAAATTCGATTGCGATGAAAGTTTATGAATGAATTCGAGCCATCAATATTGGTGGATGATAGGAAAAGTATATCAATGATTAGAATTGATCCCAATTTTGAGATCGATGGTGTATCTTTCCAACGAGTCTTCCTGAGTGTGATTTGTAGTTTTGGATCTCGAGTTATAGCCTTGTGAAGTTGAGGTTCCAAACAAATTTACTAGAAAACCATGAAAATATAGTTGAATATTCTTTAAATTTCTAAGAGAATTATTTCCAAATTCAGTTCCTGAAACTTATTTTATTGTCTTCTTCATCCAATTACCTTTCCAACGAGGTATATTTTGTCCAAACCCGACACAAGGATATGGCGTTATGACCTACAGAAGTTTGTTGCTCAAAATCCGTTCATCAATTTCTTGAGTCAATCCTAGCCCTTAATTAAAATCCACCCTTTTAAGTCCCACATGCATTGTGGTGACAAGGATTTTAATGTTTATAATGAAAATGTTTAGATAGTGTTCATGTGAAATAAATAAGACTATAGATAGTTTCATGTAGCTCTCCTGCCTTAGGAAAGTTTCATGAATTACTAAAATTGTGATGGCCCAGTTAGCATCGAGTCATAGCCTAGTCATAACCCAGTCAACGCCCATGTCATAACCATGTGCCACCCATTTGCAGGTCCAAGTCATTTTCATGCGTCATTAAGGGATTTGTTCACATCGCCACCACATGTCATTAGGGGATGGATCCACCTCATTGTCATATGTCACAACATGGTAGGTCAACGAAAAAGGGGGATGAAACTTAGGATAGAAAATAATATTAAAAAATTAAATGTAGAGTTTGTGAAGATAGGAGAATGCAAAGGTAATGGAGCTAGGTGAGGGGATAAAAATTGTAAAAATAACTAAGTATGAGGTGAAAAAAGGGAAATGGAGAGTGCATATTAGTGAATGTAGGATTGTGGACCTGTGGACCCAAAGACATATGAAAAAAGGTAAATGCGGTAGTAAGTCGTCCCATCTGCATTTCAAGAAAATGACTAAGTATGAAAAAGGTGAAAAGTGCATTGTGGAGGACACAGAAGTAAGATGTGTAATTTGTAGGTAGTGTGATTGTTGACCTAAAACTTGTTTCAACCCTACATTGTTAGCCATGTGAAAAAAATGTAAATGGTTGTCCCATATAAGTTCATTGTGAATGACATGGAACGAAGATGTGTAATTTGTAGGTAGTGTTAACGCTCTGTAAATTTCCTAGAGGTTGAAGAAAGAAGAAATCTACAAAGGTAACTTTATCCAACCGCTTTTGAAGTTGGGATCTAGCCCTTCCAACTTCAGAGAGGGATCTCTCTATATTATTTAGATATGCTTTGGATTTCAAAATATTAGGCTAGGTAAACAAATAAGTTGGTTTTGTTGATGTAGTGTTTGTAGAGTTGGTTGAGACAGTCTAAACATCCATTGGGCTATGGGGTCTGTGTATTAAAAATGAAATCCAAACCAGAAAAGCAAAGAAAACCTTTCACAGGGTGAGATAATATAATCACCGGATTATTCAATAGCATATGTGGTGGTCAGTAGAAAAGACGAGAAAGATAATTTCAGCAAAGAAGCAATTAAGAATTTCTTTATTGAAATGACCAGAAGAAAAACACAAAAATCTTTTGCGTCAGAAACAGGGTATCCGAGATAAATCCTGTCACATTCGTTACTTATAAAGATTAGATTTAGAAAACAGTATGATAACAAAGCAAGGATAACATTCAACTTAGAAAGAAAAACATCACCAGTGAATACACGCAAGAATCCTGTAAAGTGCCTCTTTGTATTAATGGAAGATCTGTTCAAAAATATTACAATCTGATAGCGTCAGGGTGTGAAGATCAACAACCCTCAATACTTCGAAAGATGAAGTATTTATAACTCAAACTTACAAATGATCCTGTCATTAACGACCAGGACGTGCTATATCTATTTTTAGCCTAACAAACTTAACAAATCTCAAAAATCTAGGAACTGCTAGATGATGTGATGTAACTGCACGCTGATTTCCGGGTGGGCCGTTGGCGAGGTCTCTGCACGACCTCATCTGACTAGAAAATTGACTAGACAATTGAATGGACTGGGACATCTCATCAGCTACTTGATCAGATCGCAGAGTTCTTCCCATTGAAGATGACTGGGCACGTTGACTTTGAGTAGCCTCCGATACACTTCATCCATTTCTGTGTACTTGGCGAAGGTAGGCTTGGTGAGGAAGATATATCGAATCTCATGTTGGATACTCATGTCCCACTGAAGTGCATCCAAAAACGCCTTGCCAGTGATGCTGCCTTGAATCCCTACAAACTTTGAACTGTCCTTAGCCACCTCGGCAAGTCTTTTCTTGTAGTCTGGGAGTGTCATCAATTTGTCATTGATTACCTTTAGATTGAGAAGTCCTTTATTCTGTAGAACCTCAATCTTACAAAAGAATCTTTGTACCCCTAGGTCCATAGCCTAAACCTTTTCTTCCAGCTGAAGCATTAATCCTCTCTTGGTCAAAACTCTTTTGACTTCGAGGATGGTCTCTGTTCTGACTTCGATTTTCAACTCTTCTAGTTCTTCCTTGGTCTTAGAATTTAGGAACTTGATGATTTCATTAGCCTGTGTTGGCCTATCTCCCAATTCTGATTTGATCTTCTCAATGGCCTGTTTGCTCCTCTGCACTAATTCATTCTGTTCAAACATGATCTGTATCATGGGCCATATCTCGTTCATGGATTTGGTGATGTCTATCCATACACTCTCTTTAACCTCGGCCAAAGTCTTTCCTTCCACTGTCTGCTTCCGGAGCTGCTGCAACTCTTGTTTGAACTGATCAGACATCTGCTTTTCCTTTGAGAGGCTAACCTGGAAGGAAGATTTGAGTTATTGCAGGTTCTCAATTTCCTTTTTGAGCTTGCTGATCTCGGTTTCCTGCAGGTTCATTTTTTCCATAGACTTAGCCAGGTCGGCTGTCTTTTCCAGGGATGTCAATGGAGTAGAAAATGGGACTTCTGTCACTGATGTTGTACTCACTCCTAAAATTGGAATGGAACTCAATGGAATGAATTCCATTGGCTTCAGTTGTTCTTTCTCTTTCACCAATTTCTCCATTTCAGTTTCCATTTCCTTAAGTTGTGCATTCTGCTCCATGAGAAACTTGAGCATTTCATCTTTATCTCCTTCTTTATCTGCTATCTCCTTCGCATGTGAATCCTCTGTGGGTGGGAGCTTCAATTGTTTCCTCAATGCGGCTATGTCAGCATTCTTCTTCTTAATCATCTCCTCCGTTGCTTTCACGTTCGAAGGATCATAACCGATCTTGAGAACCAACTCCTCCAGAGTCTTGATCTTGTTGTCCTTGGCAAAGGACGATATCTTCTCTAACTTCAGCTGTGTTTGAACATTGTTTAGGGACACTTGAAATTTGGACGCAGACGTGGAAGCATGTGCCAGTGTGTAAAATACCATTTCCCCTGTTTCCTTTTGCAGATCCATCTGATCGGCCGAGTGCACATCCTTCATTTGGAATTTCGATGGTGGCCCTTTTACAATCTGTAATCACCTTTGGATATGGCACCTGTGCCTGGAGGAATGCCATATGCATTCTACCCTTCTCGGTGTCAAATGATGACAACAGTCGATGTTGTGCAGTCGACGTTTGTTTCCAGAATTGGGCGCAAGTGTTGTTGGTTAGGGTCTGGTTCCTTTTCTTGATCAGCTCATACTTCTCGAAAATACTCAGCTTCGATCCCACTTTGCATGGCTGGGTGGTGAATGGATAATCTGTGGATTTCTTCGAAAGTGTTGAGGTTATGACCTTTTGGAGACTTGCACCGAGGGGTGGCCTATCGACCTTGGTCACTGTGGTAGATGGGGCTTCTTTCTCTCCGGTCGGGCTAGGGACTGAAATAGTCTTAGGCCTCTTGGTATGCAGCTGGAATTCTTCTGATGATACCTTAGTGACAGGCGGAGATAAATATTTCCCTGGCCTCTTCTCCTTCGGAACCTGTGGCGTGGTCGTTTGTGATACAGTGGCCGAGGGATCTTGTTGTTCTACTTCGACCAATGTGTCAGGCTCCCATACTGTCTAGTTTGCAAATTTTTCAACTTCAGGCCTTGGTTCATGAACATATGGGATGTTCTTGTTCTTCACCCGCATTTCGGAGATGATCCCACATGGATCATAATTCCATGGGAAACTCATGAAGAACTTCATTTCCCTTAGCAGCCTGTCTGCTTCTTCCCCATCACCACGATTGTTGCAGATGAAGGAACCAATCTGCCCTTTGATTCTGAGCTGTTGTTTTTTCTTCAGTGACACAAAATGGATATCATCGAAATTTATATTCTGCCTTATATATTCCAAAGAAAAAATTATGACAAGAAGATACTTGGGCAGCTTATACGGTGCCAACTCGCACCCATATACTCTGATCTCGGTGTAATCTTGGTACAAATACCAATCCCCTGTCTTTGTGTTATCAAAGAGATGCAGGATCCTCTGAACTTCACCATTTATCCAAGGCTCGGGCATGCCGCTAAGTGCACTTACCACTAGGTGGTAGAATTGATCTATGAAATCCTTGAAGCTGAACTCTGTGGAGTTGTGCTTGAGAAAGGATGTCCATGTTGTCACTGCTTGGGGTCTACCATCTCCATCCATCTTCTGCATGGAAAAAACGAATTTATCTGTTTGGAAAAAGACGAACAAGTATGCCAGTATGGACGAGTATCAGAACATGCCTTCCGTGACGAAATTCACAAACTGTTCATGAATATTGTTCGCCAGGAATGTGTTGAAATCGAACTGGGTGGTGGGATTTTCATCGGTAGAAAAGATGGATAAAAATCCCAGAATGGGCTCAGATACCCACTGATCTTAATAG
The DNA here is from genome assembly GCA_010110895.2 of Picea sitchensis. NCBI lineage: Eukaryota > Viridiplantae > Streptophyta > Pinopsida > Pinales > Pinaceae > Picea > Picea sitchensis. Next base: position 34,765 of record SNQJ01S0050093.1, on the reverse strand, counting down.
TATCCTAACAAGGCACAAAGGGATGATATGATCTGGTTTCCTTTAGTTGAGAACATGGAAGAAGGATAGGGAGGATTTGTGGAGGGAAACTGAGTGGATGGGGGAAGGAAAAGCTCGAATATTTGAGCTCTTTGGGGGAAGGTCATTTTCTAGTATAATTCTGTAAGAATTTCCAGGCTGAAGGGTGATACAGAGTCGGCTCGGGGAATTTGCATCATTTGGTCAATAGATTCAGGCGTAATGAGGAAAAGGATCTCTCCGGAGGAGGAGACGACGACTCTTTGTTCGGGAATGTAGTGAGCTTGGCATTTGAGTGTGAACTCTGGAAAATGGTGAATTTGAGGGAAGAGGTAAAGGGGTAGGTTGGACTCCCAGAGTCCGATTTCATCACTCTGGTCCAGGAAGACTTCCTTGAGCCATGACTGAAGTTCTACGAAATCAAATTCATACTTTGTATCTGCGATTAATCGGTCTTTGTCAACCAGCGGGGTCCTGTCGAGGTCGACAGGAGGCGGGAGAAATAGATTCTCCTCTCCTTCTGCTTGTTTAGACTTTGGCGCCATCTCTGCAACAGTACCTGCAAGACAAACAACGTTAGTGGGGGCGACTGACTGTGGATGGGATCAAATGACTGTAACGGAGGAGTAAACAGTGTAAGAAAATCTCTGGTGCGATGAGCGGTAAATGGTGAAAGAAGGGAGAATGAGTGTAGTTTTGAGTAAACGGGTGTCCGTTGGGCGCGGGAGACAAGTCAGTTGGATAACGAATAGGTTATCCAGTAATAAATGGCCAACGGATCACTTGGGGTGTGAGATGGCAGGTGAATGTGACTGAGGGATACGGATGAGTGACGTGGTTGCTTCCGATTGGGGTAAAATTCATAGTGAGGAGGCTTGCCACGAGCGAATGGGGGGAAGGACTGACAACAGTTTATGGGACGTGACTATTTCGGGACAAAGGTGGGTGATGACATCAGGGGGTGACGAAGGTATGTCAGTCTGCAGGAGGCGATGGGACCCAGGGCCGATAGATTGATGCCACGTCTAGACAAGGGCCCGCCAGAG
>SNQJ01S0050093.1:0-18680 GCA_010110895.2 Picea sitchensis | reverse complement strand
ATGTACCAACATCATCAACTATACACCTCATGTATGTGCCAACTCATCAACTGCTTGTCTCAACCATGACTAGTTTTTGATTAGTCAACAACCCTAACTTGAAATAATCATAACTTTGTACCTGTACTGAATAAAGATCTGAAACTGATATACAATGTTCTTAAGTTTTTTTTATGCAATTCCTCCAAGTGGCACTACTTGGAACCTCTCATAAAAGGAGTTATAGCAAAAATGGCATACCTTGCTGAATTCTGTCTTATTCTAGAGAGCGACCTTGTAGAGCGTGCTCTGCACAAAATATTTGATGAATATATCTAAAAATGTTACAACGAATACTACAGGTTGTAATATAAACAACACAATTTTTCTCACTAAATTTGGATCTGTTATGAAGAATCTATGACGTTTTTACCTGAAACACCTGATTTTGACTAGTTTCAGGACTAGCCACAAATCCTATTTTCCACAGAGTGTAACTCCCAAAATACAACGACCCACAATTTGTATTTTTAACCACAGATACTTGGCTATGTTTTATCACTTTCATAGCAATTTCAAGATCTGAATCATTATAGAAAAAAAGTTATAGCAAAAATGGTGAGATGACCTGTAAATAACATAATTTAGAAAGCACCATCAAAAGAATTTAGCCTTCCTTGCATTTCGGCCTTCTTTTCTTCACTTTCCTCAGAATTTCGGCTTAGATATCCTTGGTTATCTCAGTCACCTATAGATCTTCAATATCCTCAAGTGTTCCACACCAAAAATGCTCAAGAAGCTCTCACAAGAAGCTCTCCATCAATACTTTTGAAAGAAGCTCTCTTCAGGTGCTAGGGCTTGTATTCGAGCCAAAACCTCGGTGTAAGATCTTGCACCTCGGAAGACGTCATATGAGGGTGAATTTTCATGTTCGAACCTTTTAAGTCCATAATTGGCCAGGTGATTTCTTATGACCCTTTGCGGATTATGCTTCTTGAATTCAAGGTCAACCAATTCCAGGTCTTCCAGGGCTGCTGCCTCAGCTTTAGCATGCCCAAAATCTAACAAATAATAAGAATTTAAATGAATAGGGAAATATGGCCACACCTTCTTAGAATACCCTTTAAGCTCTTTACTCACGCCACCGATTAAAGTTTGTCAGGAAACCTCACAACAGGCCATCTTGTCGGGTATAAACAATGGCAATGCATGCGGGGGAACAGAAGCCCCAAAAACTCTAAGATATGAGAACTTGGCTTCTACATACCAATCAACTACACTGCTCAGATTCATCACTATGCTATCCGATATTATGGGTGGTGGGTGGTCGAAAATAGTGACATGCAGAGGCACCATTACCCAGTTAAAAATTTCATAGACAAAATTTGCCGCTTTATTTTCCCACAGTTTTGAGTGGTAGACGTGAATGGGTTCGGCCTCTGATGGAGTCCAACTACAGCTCATTAACAGAAAGGGTGTCAGGAAACACACGACGTCCATGATATATGCAGACATAAAAAATGAAGTCGTCTTTCCGCTCTCTTTCTGTGTTCGATACTCTGTGACTCGACTGGTCAAGCTATCCGACAACATTTTAGCCCAGTTGAAAGAAGAGCCTTCAACGACTGAAAATATTAGTGGCACCCATTGAAGGAAAAAGTGTGTGGTATCTTCTCTCCCATATAATCTGCATGTCATCATAGGCACATATTTGAAATGTGGTTCTAGAGAAGATATCGAGTATATGCCATTATTGTTTTCCCTGAACTTCGCAGGGTGAGAAACCCAATCTTTGATTAAACTGGACATAGTCTTGTCGTACTTCACACATTCCTTCTGTTTAAAAGCCTCCAGGAATTCGGAATTGTATGTATATTCTGACACGGTCGACAACTTGTACATAGACTGCAGTTGTTCGGGTCTGAAAGTTCCAACAGTGACCCTCTGTTCGTTGATGATGGTTCTGGTTGGTATATCCACATGGTCTAATGCCCACCGAACCATATCGTAGTAATGGAGCATTCGGGGCCTCGCCGCTACTTTATGCATTCCAAATTGGACAACGATCTTATATTTGGTGGTCAGGTCGTCTTTTTCGTTGTCGCTGGAATCATCCGAGTAATCCACCAATTCGGATGGTAGGACATCAGAAACAAACGACCAGGTCTTAACAGAGTCGATACTTCGAGGGGAAGTATCAAAGACATTGTCTAAACATTGTCCCGGAACCTCAACGTCGGATTTAGATGCTTTTTGCGGGGCCATGGCGGGGGATTTGGCTTTAGGTCTTCTGCGATAAAAATAGGTATACCTGCAGAAATTAGTTCACTGAGAGAAGTCTTGCTCTGCGTAATATGGAAATGAATTTATGAAGACAAACCATAGATCTTATATATAAACATTGAAAACTCGGTACCTTTCCGGAACAGAATGGTCAAATCATTCCTAAAATAACTTTAGCAATAAAACCCAATCTTCACTTTTCACTTCGCCCTGTTTCTAATTAATGGCATAAAAATTTTGACAGCCCGTAATGCAAGTTGGCGTAAGAAAAATTTAAGCTTGCCTTGTAGACTGTGCATGAATCAAAACACGGGAGAAAATGGTTTAAGTTAATTAATCAGGTTTTAGTAATGTTAATCAAAATTTCGGTATTTTCTTTATCGGGCGTTTCACTCTAACCCTTCCAGCCTCTAAAACCCAAGATTGGGATAATTAATTTTCAGTTAAAAAGAAGTAACTAGGATTAAGAGTGTTAATTAATCATGTTTTAAAGAAAAATCGCAACTTCATGACTCAGGACTTTGAAGGTATAGCTTCTGGGAGGTTTGCAATCCAAGTTGTGAAATCGCGAGATCACAGCTTCGTGACTCGGTACATTGAAGGTATAGCTTCTGGGAGGTTTGCAAGCTGAGTTTCGAAATCACGGCTTCGCGACTCGGGACTTTGAAGGTATAGCTTCTGGGAGGTTTGCAAGCCGAGTTGTGAAATCGCGAGATCGCGGCTTCGCAACTCAGGACTTTGAAGGTATAGCTTCTGGGAGGCTCGCAAGCCGAGTTACGAAATCACGAGATCGCGATGAAAACACTTGTTTAATTAGAAGACAAAACTGGGTTAAGGGTTTGATTAATTGTTTAAAACATATCGCGGCTTCGTGACTCGGGCTTCGAAAGTAAAGTTGTTTAGAGAACAACATGCCGAGTTGCGAACCCCCGATAGAACTTGACCATGAGTAATTTTTTTCTTTGATCTTAACCCGGGTTACCAAGACAAGAGTCTCGCAACTTCGGATATCGGGGTTGTGACGGTCAGAATTTTGGAGTTAATAAACGCCGAGACACAAAATCTCGATGACGCTTAACCGTAGTTTAAACAAATCTTTAATATTGATTTTAACCTGAGTAACACTTTTAAAGTTAATTCTTTGTTTCGTTCTTCGTGACTTGTGAACTATGCGTTCTATAACACCGGACCTGCAAAATTCCGAGGTAAGAAAGGAAAATTCGTTTAAGCGAGAAACAAAGTTTGTCTTGAGAGTATGATAACCGACACTGCTCGCGTGATGAGACTTCCGAGAGTTTGAGGAAAAGAAGGAAAATAAATGAAAACCAGCTTTCGACTTCAATCATAAACATATAAAATTTAAAACGGGCCAAAAAACAAAGGCGGCTCCAATATAGGATCTAACTAGGGATCTCGTTTTCTTGAAGACGGGAAGAACAATAGAGCACGTGCCAATATTGGGTAAATGGAGTCAATGGATTTAATCCAACGAAAACGTCTAGGACAGGACCCCGAAAGAGAAAGCAGACTTCTTCTTTTTCCTTCGAAAAGCTTTTCAACTCAGATACTTTTAAACTTAGTTGTAGTCCCTTTCATGACTTTCTCTTTCTCGTTACAGAATTCAGTTATGCATTAAAATAATCGAAACGGTTCTAGGAGACTCAATAGATCTTGTGGCTATCGGCTTGCATCAAAAGAAACGACTTATATGTTTTTAATCAGGAAATCCCTGTCTGAACTTGGGATGGAGATCGGGTTTTGGAAAAGAAATGGTTACCGGAGCAGAGTGATATTCATGTATAACATCCTTACAGATATCTCAGATATTGCTTCACTATCAGCGAGCCTGTTCAGTACTCCGGTGAAGTTATCTGGCCCCTTTTGTTGAATTTCCTTTCACCACTTCGGAATATATTTATGCATTTAAATTCTGAGACGAGGGCAATCATTTATGAATTTCCTTTCATCGTCTTTGGACTAGATGGGGGCAATCATTTCTGAATTTCATTTCACCATCTGTCTTATAATTTGCTTTTTAGAATGCGAAGTGGGGGCAATCAGTTTGTATGAGGGATGATATCCGTGTAGTATTTTTCATTATAGGTCTGTCAACTTACTTTGATTACTCGGTACCAACCTTTCCTCAACTTTCACAACACCTTCGTCCGCAGGGAGAAAGGGAAAAATAAATTTTTTGAATTTTCTATTTGAGCAAGCCTCAATCTTCTGAAACTGTTGAAAAACATAGAAAATTCAGGAGCACTTAAGCATCGCTTCGTTTAGTAAGGAATTGAGGAGTTGTGAAGACCAGCTTTCCTTGCACGGTCTGCTTTGTAGCCCTCGAGGTTAAAACGTAATCTCTTCTCCCTATGTGCTTCAAACTGAAAGGGTGCTGGTTTTTTTTTTTTTTAAAGGTGAACTCGAAAACAGAAGAAGGTGACAGATAGAGATCTGTGGACTGAAAAACAAGAGTCAAGAAATCAAAGCTGATTCTCGAAAATATTTTTTGGGGGCGCCTTACTTTGACTGACTTGTTTATTTCGTTTTGTTTTCTCATAAATGCTTTATCGTAGAAATGTTCTTTTATTTATTAGTCCAGTTGATATTACTGTATCCTAGGAGGTCATCTTAGTTTTCTTTGAAAGTCCTTCAAAACAAGTCTTTTAGGGAATCTCACCTTTACCTTACCTTTTCGTTTTCTTTCAAAAATAAAAAATCTCTTTTTTTATCACTTGTCTAAAGCCAATTCATTTTCCGATATAAAACTTTCTGTTTACTTCTCCAACTCATTTTGTTTGTAGCTGAAATCCTGTAAAAAGGCAAATATGATAGTTATCAAGACTTTCTTAAAGATGTCGAAAATTTATGAAAGGAAGAAGAAAATCCAAAGCAATGCATAAATAAAAAATATATATATGTATGAAAAAAAATCATATATATAAATATACATTTTTTTTTTGGCGATTGTTTATGTCATATAATGCTTCAGATAACGCCCATTGACAGGGGCGTTGAGGATTTCACCGTCTATATTTTCCAGTAGGAAAGAATTTTTTCCTTCCAGAGCTGAGACTCTGAATGGCCCATACCAGAGGTGGTCAAATTTACCATGTTTCGATACTTCTTCCCTCCTTGTATCCCACCTTAATACTAAATCACCTGGGAGGAAATCTCTGTCTTGCTTTGCGGTCAAATAATGCCTTCATGTCATCTTGGTACTTCTGCAAATTTTCATCTACTTCGACTCTATGCTGTTGAACCTCAATCAACTGATTAATCCTCCTCGTAACATGATTGGGTTCTTCATTTTGATCTTGACATAACTTCATTACTGGGAGCGCTAGGTTTATAGGTAACACAACATCTGTCCCATATATCATCTGAAAAGGTGAAATGCCGATAGAACTTTTTGTGCTTATGTGATTCGCCCATAATGCATATTTTAAGTGCACATGCCAAGAAATTTTGTTTTCATCCAATACTTTCTTGATTATATTTACCAGGCTCTTGTTAGATGACTCGGCCAATTCATTTCCTTAGGGGTAATATGTTGTGGAATGGCCAAGAACGATGTTATACTTTTGACAGAAGCTGATCATAGCCATATATTTGAAAGCTTGGGCATTGTCTGTAACTATCTTTTGGGGGCAACCAAATCTAGACAAAATGTTATCTTCTAAGAATTCAATTACCACTGAGTCTGTCGCTCTTTTGGTTGGAATGGATTCCACCCATTTAGTAAAGTAATCTGTTGTGGTTAATATCCACTTGTGTTGAACACTGGAATGGGGATTGATCTCGCCTATAAAGTCCAGACCCCATTGCTGAAATGGGGCTTCAATTTTGACTGGAATTAAAGGTAGTGCTGGGAGCTTTTGTTTACCTGCAAATAGTTGACAGGGGTTGCAAGCTCAGACTTTGGTGTTAACGTCGGAGAACAGTTTTGGCCAGTAGTACCCAGCCCTCATAATTTTGTAAGCTATAGCTCTCCAAGCGTGATACCCCCCACATACTCCCTCATGAAATTAGTCTATAACCCGCTCAGTTTCCGATTCGAGTAAACAGACCAACAAGAAACCAAGAGGATCTTTCCAATATAGCTGACTTTCGGCGATACAATACTTAACTGCATGAAGTTTTAAAGTTATGGATTTTGATGGTGATAGCTCACTTGGGAAGTTTAGAGTCAGCAGGTACGATACTATGTCTCTGTACCAGCCTGATGATATGAACTTCTCTTCGATCCTGTTTGGGCCTGTTTGCTCATCCAGCTCGTTTATGTTCATGTCTTCATTGCCTTCTTGCAGGCAATTGATACCTAGTGCTCTGAAATTCGACTCGACTAAAAGTTTGGCCAGACCTTGTCCTTTTATCAATTTGGTCGGTTTGATTTCCAGATCAAATTCTTGGATTTTGGCAAGCCATCGTCCTCTTTTTCCATCGCTGTCTGGTTGTACCAAAATATCTTTCACAGAACTGGTAGGTACATACGCAATTATCTTGGAGTGTAGTACATATGTTCTGAATGAATTTAATGTTTTTACCATGGCATACGCTAGTTTCTCTATTATATGGTACTTCAGTTCTGCGTCTCTGAGGATTTTGCTGAAAAAGGCGATCGGTTGTTCGAAACCTTCTTCGTTCTTTTGTAGGAGCACTGCAGCAATCGTGTGTTCGGACGCAAATGAGAAAATAAGGAAATATTTTAGATAGTCGGGGCTCACCAACATAGGCACCTCACTTATGACTTTCCTAATGTGCGCAAATGATGCTTTGGCTTCGGTTGTCCATTTTATTTCGCTGTCCTTTTTTGGCATACCTGTGATCAGTTTTACAATCTCAGCGAAATTCAGGATGAATCTTCGTAAAAAAATTATTCTTCCTAAGAAAGATTGAATTTATTTTACATTTCTGGGAATATTTATAGTGTCTATCACTTCAATCCTCTTAGGATCAATATTAATCCCATCTTTAGATACAATATGACCCAACAGTTTACCTTCCTGCATGGTGAAATGTGATTTCTTTGGATTTAAAGACAGACCAAACCTGCGGCATTTTTTGAATGTCTGCTTAAGATGTATCAAGTGTTTTTCATCGGTTTTAGAGAAAACCGTCAAATCGTCAAGATAGATGACTACGAACTTATCCCTTTCACCAATGAAAGCGATGTCCATAGCACGCTGGAACGTGGCTCCTGCATTCATCAAACCGAAAGGCATTTTATCATACATAAATGTACCCCAAGGTGTAGTGAAAGCAGTTTTTTCTTTATCTTGTTCATTTACGGTGATTTGATTATATCCAGAAAAACCGTCAATCATAGACATTCGGTTAGCTCCAACTACCTTTTCTAGCACATGGTCCATTTTGGGCAGTGGATAGTTTTCCTTAAGAGATGACTTATTTAGATTTCTGAAATCCACACACAATCTGATTTCCCCATTCTTTTTTCTGACCGGGACCAGGTTTGCTACCCAGTCTGAATATCTCAGAGGTACTATTATTTTCGCGTCTAAAAATCTCTTTACTTCTTTTTCGACCACCGGTAACAAAATGGGGTTGACTTGTCTAAGATTTTTCCTTAACGGTTTGACTCCAGGCTTTAGCGGTATCTTGTGATCAATTACGGAAGTATCGTACGTCCTTAGCTCATCATAAGACCAGGCGAAAACGTCCTTATATTGTCTGAGTAGGTCTTCATACTTACTTTTTATTTCGGGAGGGAGGAATTTAGATATTTTTACCATCCGGGATTCTTCTTTGGTTCCTATATCACAATCCTTCACTTCTTCTAGTTGGGGTTGTAAGGCGAATTTTATAGGTATGTCATTTTGATCAAAAAGTATTTCCAGAGGAATCAATCGTTTCGAAATCTGGTTGTTTTTATGGACCAACATGCGATGATTTGCGATTTTGTCTTGAAAGACTTGAGGGTCTTCCCCTTCTTGCATGATCCATATATTGTCATTCTGGTTTTCTTGATCTGCGTGGATTTCAGAAAAATCACCTATTGCTTCAAGAAACTTCTTAATTTGTTTGTCATCCTCAAAAACCCGCCAGTGTTGGTCGTTATCTGGTACAGATGGTCTTTGTCTGATCTCTATGTGATACTTCAATTTGAAAGTCGTGGGAGGAGTGAAAGTTGAAGATGCTTTAGCTAATGCATCGGCCTGTAAGTTTTCTACGCGTGGGATGAAATGGACATTTACAAACAAGAAATTGTTTTCCATTAGATCCCAAGAACAATTTTTGTATGATCTTAACCGGGGATGCTTGGCCTAGTACTGCCGATTTACTTGTTTGACTATCAACTCTGCATCTCCGTACACCTCTAGGGTTTTTATTTTCAGCCTCTTGGCAGCTTCTAATCCCAAAACGGAAGCTTCGTATTCACATACATTGTTTGTATAATCTATATCCCACTGTATTCTGTAAGAAAAATGGACGACGAACTTTCCTTCGGGTGCCACGAAAAGAACTCCTGCACCAGCCCCTTCGCATGACGAAGCGCCATCAAAAAACATTTTCCAGGTACCGGTAGTACAAATATCCCCTGTCATGTTACCTGACTCTTCATGCTATATATCATTTTCGTCAGTGCAACCATCTAAACCATCATCGAAAGATAAGATACAATTTCCTAAATCTTGATCTGCAATGTAAATAGGGAAATTGTTAGGATTTTGAGGGTCGCTTACCGTATATGCTAACCTCGTCTCCCTGTACAACCAAGTAAATTGTCCACCGAACACAGGAATGGTGGCGTATGTCATATCCAATTGAAGAGAACCCCCTAGCTTGGCTCCCCATGACCTAGACAACAGTAAGCCGTACTTGGGGGGAATATCAGCCACAACCACATCCATCAAGACACTCTTAACCGGGACCTGTGCCAGGGTGAATACTAAATCCTTTATCATTCCCAAGCATTTAACTTTTCTTGAATCAAAAGAATAAAGATCTCCGTAAGGTCTGGTGATCTGGAGGCCCAATCTATCCATAATAATTTTAGGCATTACGTTATGTGAAGCTCCGGAATCCAGCATGCAATTATGCAGCAATTGATCGTAAACATTCAAAGTGATATAAAAGGGAGCAACAGAGTCTTTGGCTCCTTCAAAATGTGGACCAAAGGTGATGTTGGGCTTATCATATTCAAGGTTTAAAACGTCAGATTGGATTTTTGGTTCTGAAACGCCTATCACTTTAGTAATCTGCTTTCAGTAAGCTGGATTTTTTACTAGTTCTACTAGAGGAATTGGTATCTTAATTTTATTTATTTCGTTCTCGAAACTGAAAGCTCCTCCAGCCTTGTCTATTTCTTTAGATGTGACTTCGGAACACTTCTTTTCCAACGTATTGGTTTGGACAGACTTATTACTCTTGGTCTTGGTTAGAGGGGTATTTGTGTTAGCTGCTTCGGTTTCCTTTGTCTGGGTTTCAACCTTCTTTGCTTCCGGGTCTGGTGTGTTTACCACTTTCGTTTTGTTGTTGGCTAGCGTTTCTTCTTCCTGGGCAGGCTCGTAATTTTTCCCTCTTGGGAGAATTTTCTTAGGTTGATTTTCTGAAGCGAGCTTGCTCTTAGATCTTAAGTTATACATGGGTTGGACTTCAGCCATTATCATATCGGTTTCTCCTTGATAACTGCACATGTCAGTATAATCGTTTTCTTCACTTTCAATAGATGATTGTTGAGTGCTTAGAGATTTTTCATAATCTTCTTTAGTCAAAAAAGGTTGTGTGCAGTCATCGCCTAAATTCATGACATCATCCTCCAAATCTTCAAAATCTTGTAAATCATTCACTCCTATAAAATTTTCATTCTTTAGGGGAGTTTATATTTTCTGATCTTCGTTCTTTATTTGTCTTTGTTGATTTGCGGGATTTGGGTTCCTCCTAAAGTCCTTTTTGGCAGAAGAATCAACTTTGGCCTGTTATATCTCCATCCTAGAAATTTTATTATACAGTTCTTTAATTATTCTGGCCATATCATCTACTTTGTCATATGTGTATCTATTAGATCCTGACGGCCCTTCTTGTTCTCTATATCGTCTATTTTCTCAGTTTCCCGTTTCTACTTTAGCTTTTAACTTACCAGAAGCCATCATATTCAACTCAATTTCTATAGCGTCATCCTGCATTCTATTTAGAGTAGCTCCCCTTCTTTCCCATAAAAGGAGTGCAAAATCTGGTTCGAAAGCCCCTGCGAAAGTTACTTTGGTTGCGGGTTGGGAAGGTTTAACTTCAGCTAGGATTTTATTATACAGTTTGTTGAATATTTGAAAAAATTCCATAACTATTTCTGATTTCTTTTTTCTTAAAGACCCAAACTCGATTAAATAATAAAGGTGATCCTTTCTTTCGCCCCATTGTCTGAGGAAAGCATCCTCCAAGGCATCGTAGGATAAGATAGATCCTGCAGGTTGGCTTCGAAACCAAGTTCGGACATCACCTTCGAAATTTTGGACGAAAAGTCTCGAATACACATCTTCGTGCTCGAGACCCAGGATGTCTGTGAATTGGTCAAAGAAATTTATGTGTTCGACTGCGGTTAGATCCCCCTCCCTAGTAATTTAGGCAATTTTTTTATATAATTTTCAGGAAGGTCATGTAAAGGGACGGGTAAAACCAAAGGAGCGTATCTTGTTGCTACTTTAGAAAACACTCTGGGAGGAGGGGTAGGCCCTTGACCTCCACCACCTCCCACAAGAGCACCTCCACCACCTCCTCCAGGAGCTGCCATCGATATTAGTGGAAATTCGTAAAGGGGGTTTCGTAAAATTAAAAGTGACTCTTTATTTTCTTCGTGGAGCGGAAAATACGATGATGAATGATAAGGGACGCGAGGGCTTGGTTCCTCGGATTTGCAAGAGATGTAATTAGGTGAACCGACAAGCGTAGAATTCAAGTGTGTAATACGATGTTCAAAATTAGGTGAGGTCGGGAAATTCAACTGAAGAAAAGATGGTATTTCAACTGTCGATGAACTTTCAAAAGGGCCCTTTCCTTTGTGTACTAAGGGGGTTGTCAGATGAATCTCACTCCTAACTTCGGAGCAGTTCGATGTTAGATCATTAGTATCAAAAAGAGGACTGCGTGAATTTGAAGGTTCAGAAGAACTCATGGTCTTCAGTTGTGGGTGTTTGAGCTTATAGATTGCGGCGGTTGGCTTAAGAGAGCCTCTCGCCTTTAGAATCTTCTCGGGATCGGTAACGGGCGTAATCTACTTACCATCTGGGTTTTGTCTGGTATTCCTTCGACCGGATGCCAGTTTATTATTTGTGGAGTCGCCAAGTGAAAGATTGAAAAGCCTTAAAAAAAAAGGTGTGTACTCTTTGTTCACTATCAAAGGGTAACACTTTCAACGAAATATATGTCGTTTTCCCAGGGAAAACGATTTTGTAACTTTGGTCCCCAACAACGACGCCAAAAATATGTTGTTCCAAAGGCTATACTTAAGGCTTAAAAGTACAGTGTCTAGGCATCCGAAAGTGAATAAGGGATAGGTAAAGAAAAAATATCAACCTTAGATTATCTATTTAGATTATGTCTGCCATAGTTATTTGAGAGACTTCGGCCGAATATCTTTCTTCTTTCTCATTTACATCAAGCAAAAGTTTCGCTGTAATGATTTGACTCAATGTCTCAGTGTTGCTCTCGCTATCGATACCTAATAGATTACCATCTATAGAACCAAAAACCTCTTCCAAGGAATTCATTACCTTCCTGGCTTGCAGTCTACCTTCCGATATATTGTGCTTCCATTATTTCAACAAAATATTCCCTCTGGTCTGCTCCGAAATGGAAAACTTGGGATTACTTCCTGATTCCATGTTGTTTGTAGCTATTACGGTTTTTTGATATGCGACCCGAGCTGCTCCAGCTTCTCTCTCTCTGACAGATAAATTCTCTAATACTTGATCAACAAGTGAGTAGTTGTCCTGAATTATCTGTACTTTAGCGAGCAAACTTTTCTGAGCTGCAGAAACTTTGCTTCGAATCTCCATCGCCTGGGACTGGAATATCCCGGTATCTATAACTTTACTTTAGGTGATTTCTACTCTAGCCTGTAGTTGCCCTATCAAGTCTTTATGTTGGCTTACTTGTATCTGACTATTATGAGTTGCCAGTTCTACTTGTTCGAGCTTGGCTGTGAGCAGCTCGATTTCCCTTTTATCCGCCATTGTTGCTTGTTCTATTCCATCATTTTCCTGGTCTTTGGCAGCCTCCTCTGTTGTGGATAGTTTTGCCTCCAATGTTGTGATGAGGCGATTCTTTAGTTTCAATTGATTTTTTAAAACCCCGACTGAAAATTGACTTACTGTGGCATATGACCCTAACGTTCCGGCTATTTCTGTAGCAAACTCCTCTTTCTTCTTATCTTTCCCATCGGTCATTACCTTAAATCTTTTGACCATTGATTATGCTTCCTGGTAGAATTCTCTTTTTACCACAGCTTTTCTTTTCTTATCAAAGAAGAATTCATTTGGGGGGAGCTCTTCTATCCTTACAGGTTGCAATTCTTCATTGAAAATCCATCCTGCATCTACGTTCCCTTTAGTTGACTGTAAAGGGGTAATGGAGGCGATGGGGTCTCTGATTTGCTTAGCCGATTTCCCTGGGGTGGCAACTGGAGCAGTCTTTTTCGGCAGATCGGGAGTTTTTATTTCCGTTTTTGGGTTTCTAGTTTGTTTTTCGTCGTCTTGGTGCTTTTCTTGACTGGGTGATGTATCTTTGGGGCCTTCGTCTTATTTCTGCTTCACCTCTATTGTTGTTTCATTCTCACCCCGCAATACTGGGGGAAGACAACTCCGTCGATGCTCTTGGAATTTCAAAACGTCGGCTCTCTCTTAAGGTGCTAGGGCTTGTATCCGAGCCAAAACCTCGGCGTAAGATCTTGCGCCTCGGAAGACGTCATCTGAGGGAGAATTTTCATGTTTGAACCTTTTAATTCTACAATTGGTCAGGTGATTACTTACGACCCTTTGCGGATCATGCTTTTTGAATTCAAGGTCAACCAATTCCAAGTCTTCCAGGGCCGCTGCCTCAACTTTAGCATGCCCAAAATCTAACAAGGAATAAGAGTTTAAATGAATAGGGAAAGATGGACACACCTTCTTAGAATACCCTTTAAGCTATTTACTCACGCCACTGATTACAGTTTGTCGGGCAACCTCACGACAGGCTAGCTTGTTGGGTATAAACAATGGAAATGCATGCAGGGGAACATAAGCGCCGAAAACTCTGAGATATGAGAACTCGACTTCTACATACCAATCAGCTACACTGCTCAGATTCATCACTATGCTATCCAATATTTTGGGTGGCGGGTGGCCGAAAATAGTGACATGCAGAGGCACCATTACCCAGTTAAAAATTTCATAGACAAAATTTGCCGCTTTATTTTCCCACAGTTTTGAGTGGTAGACGTGAATGGGTTCGGCCTTTGATGGAGTCCAACTAAAACTCATTAACGTAAAGGGTGCCAGGAAACACACGACGTCCATGATATATGCAGACATAAAAAATGAAGTCGTCTTTCCGCTCTCTTTCTATGTTCGATACTCTGTGACTCGACTGGTCAAGCTATCCGACAACATTTTATCCCAATCGAAAGAAGAGACTTCGACGACTGAAAATATTAGTGGCACCCACTGAAGGAAAAAGTGTGTGGTATCTTCTCTCCCGTATAATATGCATGTCATCATAGCCACATATTTGAACTGTGGTTCTAGAGAAGATATCGAGTATATGTCATTATTGTTTTCCATGAACTTTGCAGGGTGAGAAACCCAATCTTTGATTACACTGGACATAGTCTTGTCGTACTGCACACATTCCTTCTGTTTAAAAGCCTCCAGGAATTCGGCATTGTATGTATATTCTGACACAGCCGACAACTTGTACATAGCCTACAGTTGTTCAGGTCGAAAAGTTCCAACAGTGACCCTCTGTTCGTTGATGATGGTTCTGGTTGGTATATCCACATGGTCTAATGCCCACCGAACCATATCGTAGTAAGGGAGCAGTTGGGGCCTGGCCTCTAGTTTATGTATTCCATATTGGACAACGATCTTATATTTGGTGGTCAGGTCGTCTTTTTCATTGTCGTTGGAATCATCCGAATAATCCACCAATTCAGACTGTAGGACGTCAGAAACAAACGACCTGGTCTTAACAGAGTCGATACTTCGAGGGGAAGTATCAGAGACATTGTCTGAACCTTGTCCCGGAACCTCAACGTTGGCTTTAGATGCTTTTCGCGGGGCCATGGCGGGGGATTTGGCTTTAGGTCTTCTGCGATAAAAATAGGTATACATGCAGAAATTAGTTCACTGAGAGAAGTCTTGCTCTACATAATATGGAAATGAATTTATGAAGACAAACCGTAGATCTTATATATATAAACATTCAAAACTCGGTACCTTTCCGGAACAGAACGGTCAAATCATTCCTAAAATAACTTTAGCAATAAAACCCAATCTTCACTTGTCACTCCGCCCTGTTTCTAATTAATGCCATAAATTTTTTGACAGCCCGTAATGCAAGTTGGCATAAGAAAAATTTAATCTTTCCACGTAGACTGTGCATGAATCGAAACACGGGAAAAAATGGTTTAAGTTAATTAATCAGGTTTTAGTAATGTTAATCAAACTTTCGGTATTCGCTTTATCGGGCATTCCACTCTAACCCTTCCAGCCTCTAAAACCCGAGACTGCGATAATTAATTTTCAGTTAAAAAGAAGTAACTAGGATTAAGAGTGTTAATTAATCATGTTTTAAAGAAAAATCGCGACTTCGCGACTCGGGACTTTGAAGGTATAGATTCTGGGAGGTTTGCAAGCCGAGTTGCGAAATCGCGAGATCGCGGCTTCGCGACTCGGGACTTTGAAGGTATATCTTCTAGGAGGTTTGCAAGCCGAGTTGCGAAATCGTGAGATCGCGGCTTCGCGACTCGGAACTTTGAAGGTATAGCTTTTGGCAGGTTTGCAAGCCGAGTGGCGAAATCACGAGATCGCGGCTTCGCGACTCGGGACTTTTAAGGTATAGTTTCTGGGAGGCTCGCAAGCCGAGTTATGAAATCGCGATGAAAATACCTGTTTAATTAGAAGACAAAACCGGGTTAAGTGTTTGATTAATTGTTTAAAACATATCGTGGCTTCGTGACTCGGGCTTCGAAAGTAAAGTTGTTTACAGAACAACATGTCGAGTTTCGAACCTCCGATAGAACTCGACCATGAGTAAATTTTTTCTTTGATCTTAACCCGGGTTACCAAGACAAGAGTCTCGCTACTTCGGATATCGGGGTTGTGACTGTCAGAATTTTGGAGTTAATAAACGCCGAGACACGAAATCCTGATGACGCTTAACCGTAGTTTAATCAAATCTTTAATATTGATTTTAACCTGAGTAACACTTTTAAAGTTAATTTGTTGTTTCATTCTTCGTGACTTGTGAACTATGTGCTCTATAACACCGGACCTACGAAATTCCGAGGTAAGAAAGGAAAAGTCGTTTAAGCGAGAAACAAAGTTTGTCTTGAGAGTATGATAACCGACACTGCTCGCGTGATGAGACTTCCGAGAGTTTGAGAAAAAGAAGGGAAATAAATGAAAACCAACTTTCGACTTCAATCATAAACATATAAAATTTAAAACGGGCCAAAACACAAAGGCGGCTCCAACATGCTGTATGGACAATTGTTGCAATTGTTTCAACAGTTTTTCAGCGGGCTTTATTTGTGTTGAACCCACGATACCATCAACATGTGGTCCATCTCTCTATCTGGTTTTATCAATTATTGAGTGTGGCACATCTAGCAAGATCTCGTATAATAAACCAGACTGAGAGTAGATTAGCTCAAGCTGTTGAGCTCTCATGATGGCATCTTCTTCGGAAAACACCTCTGATGTCGCGACGTCTTTGGATAACTGTGGAACCAAAGACTTAAGGAACCACTCAAGCAGGAATGTTGGTGGGATTGGCACCTTAATTAAACTCTTCCGACATCTCCATTCTCGGATGTGATCAGAGATATGGTCTGCTTTTGTCTGTGCGAAATTGGCCAACAATTTTGTCCCAGCATCGTATTGCACAGGTAATTGGAAATGGTTGAGGAAAGCCATTGCCAATTAATCGAAGGAAGAGTATCTTGAGCGGTCGAGCTCAATGTACCATTTCACGGCACTCCCAATGAGAGTACGTTGAAAAAATTGCAACTGTACAGAGTCGTCCTTTAACGAATTAGACGAGCACCAAAGGTGAAAAGTAGTCACATGATCTCCTGGATATTCATTAGGCTTGGCCTCGAACTTTGGTATGTCTGAAGGCAACTTCGTCGGCATAGGGGGCCAACACAGATCGTGAGAGATAGGGTCATTCAACAACCTTGTCAAGTCTAGCAAATGCAAGGTTGCCAGGAAAGGTAGTTTGGGTTGTTGGGGATAACCATGGAAAAGGGGACCTGCAGTTTGGCTGGCACCAGGTTGCCAGGAAACGTTTGGCTGTTGGCCTGGGTTCTGGTAAAAACCATGGCCATGACCAGCGTACAGATTCTGCATGTGAGGAGACATCATCGACTGATTCTCAAAATAGGACGTAGATGGTTGGGCGTGCATTACATTCGGAGGACTTTGGGAAGGGTTGCCCCATGCTGATCCCATGGGAATAGGCATGGTACCTTGTCCAGGGTTCCATTGGTTGTGAAAAAAATTTCCCTAGATCAGCATTCCTGACGAGGGAACTGATCCCTGCCAAGAATTCCAAGGTCCTGATGCGGAAGAAGTTCCTGGGTTTTCCCCCTGTGCAGGAATAGTACCCTGCATAAGAATAGGTTGTTCATAACCAGGGTTTCCCCTAGTTGGGAAAGGAACTGACGAGAAAGTGTTGTTACAAATGCACTTAACAAAGAAAATGGTGTCGAACCCACCGACATATTATGAGAAGGTGGTCCTTGAATCCCTACTCCAAATAAACTATGGTCTGTGGGTGGCCCAGCGGATTGCTGGTGGGTACCACCGAGCGAAGGGGACAAAGGTGGTATATGACCTCCCCTGTAAGGGAAAGCGTTAAAAGGAGATAAAGTCCCCCCCATGTGTCCTTACAGAGGAGCTTCAGAGCTCCCTACCCCCAGACCTAAAGTCTGTAAAGTGGAGTAGGAAAGTACAAGACTCGTACCTGAGCTAGGCATCCCGTATGAGAACGAAGGGCCTGTCGCACTCGGTGTAAAAGGGGCAGCGGTTGCCACCATAGACAGGATTGGACCACTACTTGAGGTAGAGGTGGTCGAGACCATGGTGGCTCAGACTGGTGACTGTGGGTTAGGAGGTGGAAAATCCCATGTGGTGACAACTGTAGTAGGAATTGAAGAATTCCCAGAAGAAGTGGCAACATTTGTTTCCATTGTTGCGTGCGACACTGTCTGGAACTTGTAACGGCGAATTGATACGATGATGGGTGTTGAAAGATCAACGGTTGGAGTCTTGGATGGACCAATATCTTTCACTCCAAGGTCTAAAATGGTCGTTTCCTCCGGATGTTGTTCGGGTACAGTTTCCTGTGACCCGGTCACTTCAAAAGACCCTTGTTGGTCTAGCTTTCGCCTTAGTGGTGGCAGAGGTGGCTCCAGTGTAACCAATGATAGTTCCAGAATCCTTTGTGACCAGCGGAGCTCTTGATCCTCCACTATGTGATAAGATCAAAGACACACTAGGGATTTCTATTTGTTCAAAAATCAAGACACACTAAAAATGTCCCTTCAAGATAAAACAAGCAAACACTAAACTAGTTGGAAGAACAATTACAACAACCAACACTCNAGAACAATTACAACAACCAACACTAGAGAAACTTATCGGTGCAAGTGCAACTCGAAAACGGAATCACCCTCCAGGTATACTCTGCAAAGCGTGGCCCGATGTCTGTCCTAGGTACCGTGGTATACACCTGCAGTCACCAGTGTATGTCTCTTAAAAGATAGGCAACTAGGTTGCTAGTGCACGAACAATCACCAGGCGGGTACAGTTGAAAGTCAGGTAGACCACAATGACCAGGGTATCGAGCCCGAAACCTTTCAAGGGTATTGAAGGCAAGTGGTCCGGAAGACAACTGAGGACCTCGAACGGATTCGAGACCCATGAAGTATGTGTTCTGCACTACGATTGGTCTAGCTTTGGAGGGGTTATCTCCACTACCTTTCTACACACAACCTCATGTTTAGCCCCTGTGTTAGAGGGGGGTCTCGAATAACTTTCATGATACTAGACTTTGACACTCCCTAACTCAGTCTCCAATGTTTGATTTAATGTCCTTGAAGAGTTTCCTCTCCAACCTAATTCAAGGCCCTAACCCTAAACTAGTTGGTTGACCCTACAAACATAAAAATTCTAATGAATTTTAGATTTAGCGTTAATTTT
>SNQJ01S0050092.1:29149-62990 GCA_010110895.2 Picea sitchensis | reverse complement strand
CTTTGTCGGAAAATTTGTGAACAGAGAAATAACCTTCTAGCAGATTTAACCATTTGTCTAGGGCTTCTGCATCTATCTGTCCTTCAAATATAGGAATATCAAAATTAACTTTTACCTTGAAAGGCGAGGTGCCTCCAAAGTGGCCTCTTAATGAAGAGAGACAATCTCAAGACCCAAATTTCTATTCTCAGACCTCGTTGGGGACATGCATTGAAAAACAACGACCAAGAACAGTTTGCTTTGTTACCACTGATCTAGATTATTTTCAGCACGAAATGAGATCGGAGATATAATAAAGAAATGCACAGAGATATCTCAGATATTCAATAATATAATAGAAATATATCAGAGATACAACCATAAACACAAATATACAGTAATACATGATTTCTATTAATGAAATAAATGTACAGAGACTGTAAAATATAGAGTGAAAGACTCGATAGAATGGTGGCACCTTATCTCTGAGAAGAGATGTGACGGCTACTTGCATTCGCAAGAAAATGAGTACAATGAGGCTATGAAGGAATTTTTGCAATAAAAAAGAATGCCAAAAACCCTAAACATCCAAAAACCTAAACCTAGGAGATGAAGCACCAAAAGTCATGTGGGCCCCGTTTGGGAAAGTTAGTACATCAACTTCCCGGGGTCGTAACTTTTGCATACGATCTTTGTTTTAGGCGTATGATAGATCGTTGGAAAGGTATCATAGAGGAGATTCATTTTGGGGGCTCAATAATGCCTTTGTATATTATTGAGAACCTTGATCTCGAAAGACCTTCATTTAGGCCCTCAAAATGGCCCCGGAAGTTAAAACCTGCTAAAAATAGTAAATGGCCAAAATAACCAGAAAACTGTTTTCAACCAGTCAGAAAAGGTTGGTGGCCACCGATATCTACCTGGATCAATCCTCCCTCCTTAGGAAGAAATGGTCTCCATTGCGTTGAGTTGCCGAGGGAGAGGGAAAAGCATTTGTCGGATTTGCATCTTAGTGAGCTGCTTGTATTGCTGGAGACATAGCGCTGCTCAGTTTGTGGAAGTATGTAAAGAACCTGTTGAGGTTGAAGCTGTTCAAAAAGTCAAGATACATGGGAGGATGGTGTGTAGAAAGAATATTTTCACTTTGTTGCAACCTTGTCGACTTGCTTCTGTTGGATAGAATGTGCTTGGGGCGAGGCCGTAGTGGTTGCAGTGTCCTTTTGTTCTCCTTTTGAACAGATTGTAAAGAGGCTAAATTTTGCAGTATGAGATACTAACTTGCAACACTTTTTAGGTGGAACAGTAGTCATAACTACTTCTGTTATTCTGTAGAGATGAACCCATAGAGAAACAATGAGACTGTGGGGTCGAGACTCATAAACAGCGTGGCGCTTCCACATATATGGTTGGCCCGAGAGAACATCACAAACATCTAGTGTGGAAACATCACATAATACCTCATCCTTGAAGGGTTGGATGCCATATGACAATTGGCATTGCTGGCTGAACCGAAGATCTCGTCCTTGGCGAAGCCACCCAATGTTGTATGGACGCGGGTGTGGTTTTCTCGACAATCCCAACTATTTGATGACCTCTGCTGAGATGAGGTTCTTCTGGCTTCTACTATCAAGAATAAAATGCAGCGGGGTCCACTTCACCCAAATATGTGAATGAAAAAGACGCTCCCCCTCTTCAGGATTTGTTAGTTCTTCTGGTTGAATTGCTGTGGTCCCGACAATAGCAGTGGGGTCTGCATAAATGATCTATCACTTACTAGTATTTTTAGAATCAGATTCTAAATTAGGATTCGACCTCTTGTCTTTGATCTCGGCCACCAATGATTGTTTTGAGCGATATTCATCGGTGTTGTGCCAGAGGATTTTGTGGAAATCACACCATTTTTTGGTGTCCTTCTTTGTCTTCCCGTGACCCTTCTTTTCATGTGGCTTGGGCTGGTTTTCGGGAGATTGTTTGTTAGGGACGTCTTTTTCATACTTTGGTTGTTGTAGATTTGCAGAACCAAAATCCTCTTTGTTCTGGTGCTTAAATTTCTTCTCGAGTTTAACAACATATCGATAGGAAGCACCGAGAGATGAGATGTCCAGAAAATCCATTTCAGTTTGGATGTATCTATGTAGAGCCCCACGATATTTCAGAACCAAATTTCGTTCGGAGTCTTTGATACCCATCTTGGTGCACAAGGTATGGAGGGTATTGGTGAACTCCAAAACTTGTTGTCCCCTCTCTTGCCGCAGTGTGGTACATCTCATGTACTGGTCCTCATAGTTGCCAATAGGGTAATGTTGTTCCTTTACCGCATCCAGAAAAAAATTCCAAGTGGGATCGACTCCATATATTTCAGACTCCTCTGTGGAACTCTGCTCCCAATAAGTTTCCGACCAATGTTTGACATGGGGGATATCTTTAAGGAGTGTGATGGTGATCTTTTCTTTGTCGGAAAATTTGTGAACAGAGAAATAACCTTCTAGCAGATTTAACCATTTGTCTAGGATTCTACATCTATCTGTCCTTCAAATAAAGGAATATCAAAATTAACTTGTACCTTGAAAGGTGAGGTGACTCCAAGTGGCTACTTGATGAATATGTGCCTTTTACTATCGGTAGGCGTTGAAGGATGTGGGAAAAATTCTCCATCATTTCGTCCCTCTGTTGCGTGACAACTTGCTCAAGCAACAGACTGATAGGATCATCTTCTCTATCGTTTTTATTTTCTTCCGCCATTGAGGGTTTCTTGGGTGTGAAAGAGCGATTGTCCTCAAGAGAGACAAGCTCAAGACCCAACTTTATATACTCAGACCTCGTCGGGGACATGCACTGAAAAAAAATGACCAAGAATAGCCTGCTCAGATACCACTGATCCGGATTATTTTCGACACGAAATCAGATCAGAGATATAATAAATAAATGCACAGAGATATCACATATATTCAATAATATAACATAAATATATCAGAGAGACAACCATAAAAACAAATATACAGTAATACACGATTTCTATTAATGAAATAAATGTACAAAGGCTGTAAAATACAGAGTGAAAGACTCGATAGAATGGTGACAACTTATCTCTGAGAAGAGATGTGACAACTACTCTCATTCACAAGAAAATGACTACAATGAGGCTCTGAAGGCCTTTTTACAATAAACAAGAATGCCAAAAACACTAGACATCCAAAACCTAACCCTAGGAGATGAAGCGCCAAAAGTCATGCGGGCCCTGTTTGGGTAAGTTAGTACATCAACTGCCCGGGGTCGTAACTTTTGCATACGATCTCCGTTTTAGGCGTATGATAGCTTGTTGGAAAGGTATCATCGATGATATTAATGTTTGGGTCTCAATGATTCCTTCGGTTATAATTGATAACCAGGATCTCGAAAAACCTTCATTTAGGCCCTGAAAATGGCCCCCAAAAGTTAAAACCTGCTAAAAATAGTAAATGGCCAAAATTGCCAGAAAACTATTTTGAGCTAGTTGGAAAAGGTGGGTGGCCACCGATATCCACCTGGATCAATCCTCCCTCCTTAGGAAGCAATGGTATCCATTGCGTTGAGTTTCCGGGGGAGAGGGAAAAGCATTTTCTAGATCTGCATCTTGGTGAGCTGCTTGTATTGCTGGAGACATTGCGCTGCTTAGTTTGTGGAAGTATGTCAAGAACTTGTTGAGTCTGAGGTTGTTCAACAAGTTGAGATACATGAGAGGACGGTGTGCAAAAGGAATCTTTGTTCTTTTCTACAGCCTTGTTGACCTGCTTCTGTTGAATAGACAGTGCTTGGGGCGAGGCCGTAGTGGTTGCAGTGTCCTTCTGTTGTCCTTTTGAACAGATTGTGAAGAAGCTAAATTTTGTAGTATGAGAAACTACCTTGTGACACTTTTTAGGTGGAACAGTAGTCAGAACTACCTCTAGTATTCTGTAGAGATGACCCCCCAGAGAAACAATGACACTGCAGGGTCGAGACTCATAAACAATGTGGCGCTTCCACATATATGGTTGGCCCAAGATAACATCATAGACATCTAGTGGGGAAACATCACATAATACCTCATCCTTGAAGGGTTGGATGTCATATGACAATCGACATTGCTGGTTGACAAGAAGATCTCGTCCTTGGAGAAGCCACCCAATGTTGTAGAGTGCGGGTGTGGTGTTGTCGACAATCCCAACTGTTTAATGACCTCTGTTGAGATGAGGTTCTTCTGGCTTCCATTATCAACAATAAAATGCAGTGGGGTCCCCTTCACCCAAATTTGTGAATGAAAAAAGTACTGCCCCTCTTTAGGATCTCTTGGTTCTTCTAGTTGAATTGCTACGGTCGCAACAATAACAGTGGGGTCTACGTCAATGATCTGTCCTTTACCAGTATTTTCAAAGTCATATTCTGAATCAGGGTTTGGCTCCTTGTCTTTGATCTCAGCCACCAATGAATGTTTTGAGCTACATTCATCGGTGCTGTGCCAGGGGAGTTTGTGGAAATCGCACCATTTTTCGGTGTCCTTTGTATTCCCGTGACTCTTATTTTCATGTGGCTTGGACTATTTTTCGGTCGACTGTTTGTTAGGGACATCTTTTTCATACTTTGGTTGTTGAGGATTTGCAGAACCAAAATCTCGTTTGTTCTAGTGCTTATATTTCTGTTCGATTTTAATAGCATATCGATAGGCAACACCGAGTGATGAGATGTCCATAAAATCCATTTCAGTTTGGATGTATCTGTGTAGAGCCCCACAGTATTTCAAAACCAAATGTCGTTCGGATTATTTGATACCCAACTTGGTGTGCAAGGTATGGAAGGTATTGGTGAACTCCGGAACTGCTTGGCCCCTCTCTTGCCACAATGTGGTCCATCTCATGTACTGGTCCTCATAGTTTCCAATAGGGTAATATTGTTCCTTTACCGCATCCACAAACAAATCCCAAGTGGGATCGACCCCATATATTTCAGACTCTGTGGAACTCTGCTCCCAATAATTTTCCCACCAATGTTTGACATGGGGGAGAGCTTTAAGGATTGCGAAGGTGATCTTTTATTTGTCGAAAAATTTGTGAACATAGAAATAACCTTCTAGCATATTTAACCATTGTTCTATGGCTTCTGCATCTATCTGTCCTTCAAATACACGAATATCAAAATTAACTTGTACCTTGAAAGGTGAGGTACCTACAAAGTGGCTGCTTGATGAAAATGAGTCTACTGCTATCGACAAGCGTTGAAGGATGTGGGAAAAATTCTCCATCATTTCATCCCTCTATCGCGTGAGAGCTTGCTCAAGCAACACACTGATAGGATCGTATGCTCCGTCGTTTTTATTTTATTCTGCCATTGAGGGTTTCATGGGTGTGCAAGAGAGATTTTCCTCAAGAGAGACAAGCTCGAGACCCAACTTTCTATACTCAGACCTTGTCGGGGACATGCACTGAAAAAAACAACCAAGAATAGCCTGCTCTCATACCACTGATCTGGATTATTTTTGGCACGAAATGAGATCAGAGATATAATAAATAAATGCACAGAGATATCATAGATATTCGATCATATAACAGAAATATATTAGAGATACAACCATAAACACAGATATATAGTAATACACAATTTCTTTTAATGAAATAAATGTACAGAGACTGTAAAATACATAGTGAAAGACTCGATAGAATGGTGGCAACTTATTTCTTTGAAGAGATGTGACGGCTACTCGCATTTGCAAGAAAATGAGTACAATGAGCTTCTAAGGGAATTTTTACAATAAACAAGAATGCCAAAAACCCTATACATCCAAAAACCTAACCCTAGGAGATGAAGCACCAAAAATCACGTGGGCCCCATTTGGGTAAGTTAGTACATCAACTTCCCGGGGTCGTAACTTTTGTATACGATCTTCGTTTTAGGTGTATGCTAGCTCATTGGAAAGGTATCATCAAGGATATTCAATTTGGGGGCTCAATCATGCATTTGGATATCATTGATAACCTCGATCTCAAAAAACCTTTATTTAGGCCCTCAAAATGGCCCCGAAAGTTAAAACCTGCTAAAAATAGTAAATGGCCAAAATTGTCAGAAAATTGTTTTGAGCCAGTCGAAAAACGTGGGTGGCCACTGATATCCACCTAAATCAATCCTCCCTCCTTTGGAAGAAATGGTATCCATTGATTTGAGTTCCCGTGGGAGAGGGAAAAGCATTTGTTGGATCTACATCTTGGTGAGCTACTTGTATTGTTGGAGACATCGCACTGCTCGGTTTGTGGAAGTATGTTAAAAACTTGTTAAAACTTAAGGCTGAGGTTGTTCAAAAAGTCAAGATACATGAGAGTATGATATGCAGAAGGAATATTTGTGCTTTTCTGTATCCTTGTCGACCTGCTTCTGTTGGAGAGAAGGTGCTTGGGGCGAGGCCGTAGTGGTTGCAATGTCTTTCTATTCTCCTTTTGAATAGATTGTGAAGAAGCTAAATTTTGCAGTATGAGATACTACCTTGCGACACTTTTTAGGTGGAACAATAGTCGAAACTACCTTTTGTGGAAATCACACCATTTTCCGGTGTCCTTCTTTGTCTTCCCGTGACCCTTATTTTCATGTGGCTTGGACTAGTTTTCGGAAGGCTGTTTGTTAGGGACGTCTTTGTCATACTTTGGTTGCTGTAGATTTGCAAAACCAAAATCTTGTTTTTTTTGGTGCTTAAATTTCAGCTCGATTTTAACAACATATCGATAGGCAGCACCGAGTGATGAGATGTACAAAAAATCCATTTTAGTTTAGATGTATCTGTGTAGAGCCCCATGGTATTTTAGAACCAAATGTCATTCGGAGTCTTTGATACCCAGCTTGTTGCGCAAGGTATGGAAGGTATTGGTGAACTCCAAAACTGCTTGGCCCCTCTCTTGTTGTAGTGTGGTCCATCTCATGTACTGGTCCTCATAGTTTCCAATAGGGTAATATTGTTCCTTTACCGCATGCAGAAAAAAATCCCAAGTGGGATCGGCCCCATATATTTCAGACTCCTCTGTGGAACTCTGCTCCGAATACATTTCCCACCAATGTTTGACATGGGGGAGAGATTTAAGGAATGTGAAGGTGATCTTTTATTTATTGAAAAATTTGTGAATAGAGAAATAACCTTCTAGCAGATTTAACCATTTGTCTAGAGCTTCTGCATCTATCTTTCCTTCAAATACATGAATATAAAAATTAAATTGTACCTTGAAAGGCAAGATGACTCCAAAGTGGCCACTTGATGAATATGCGTTTGTTTCTATCGACAGGCATTGAAGGATGTGGGAAAAATTCTCCATCATTTCGTCCCTCTATCACGTGAGAGCTTGCTCAAGCAATAGATTGATAGGATCGTCTGCATCATTGTTTTTCTTTTCTTCCTCCATTGAGGGTTTCTTGGGTTTGTGAGAGAGATTTTCCTCAAGAGAGACAAGATCGAGACCCAACTTGTTATACTCAGACCTCGTTGGGGACATGCACTGGAAAAAACCAACCAAGAACAGACTGCTATGATACCATTGATCCGGATTATTTTCGGCACGAAATGAGATCGGAGATATAATAAAGAAATGCACAGAGATATTGCAGATATTCAATAATATAACAGAAATATATCAGAGATACAACCATAAACACGGATATATAGTAATACATGATTTCTATTAATGAAATAAATGTACAAAGACTATAAAATACAGAGTGAAAGACTCGATATAATGGTGGTAGCTTATCTCTGATAAGAGATGTGACGGCTACTTGCATTCGCAAGAAAATGAGTACAGTGAGGCTCTAAAGGAATTTTTACAATAAACAGGAATGCCAAAAACCTTAAACATCTAAAAACCTAGCCCTGGGAGATGAAGCGCCAAAAGTCATGTGGGCCCCGTTTGGGTAAGTTAGTACATCAACTTCTCGGGGTCATAACTTTTGCATACGATCTCCGTTTTAGGCGTATGATAGCTCGTTGGAAAGGTATCATTGAGGAGATTCATTTTGGGGGCTCAATCATGCCTTTGTATTTCATTGAGAACCTATATATAGAAAAAAATTCATTTAGGCCCTCAAAATGGCCCTGGAAGTTAAAACTTGCTAAAACTAGTAAATGGCTAAAATTGTCAGAAAACTATTTTGAGCCAGTCGAAAAAGGTGGGTGGCCACCGATATACACCTGGATCAATCCTCCCTCCTTAGGAAGCAATGGTCTCCATTGCGTTGAGTTCCCGGTGGAGAGGGAAAAACATTTGCTGGATCTGCATCTTGGTGAACTACTTGTATTGTTGGAGACATCGCGCTGCTCAGTTTGTGGAAGTATGTCAAGAACCTGTTGAGGCTGAGACCATTCAACAAGTCGAGATACATGAGAGGACGGTGTGCAGAAGGAATCTTTGTGATTTTCTGCAGCCTTTTTGACCTGCTTCTGTTGGATAGAAGGTGCTTGGGGCGAGGTTGTAGTGGTTGCAGTGTCCTTCTTTTCTCCTTTTGAACAGATTGTGAAGAAACTAAATTTTGAAATATGAGATACTACCTTGCGAAACTTTTTAGGTGGAACAATAGTCGAAACTACCTCTGGTATTCTGTAGAGATGACCACCCACAGAAACAATGACACTGAATGGTTGAGACTCATAAACAACGTGGCTCTTCCACATATATTGTTGGCCCAAGAGAACATCACAGACATCTAGTGGGGAAACATCACATAATACTTCATCCTTGAAGGGTTGGATACCATATGACAATCGACATTACTGGCTGACACGAATATCTTGTCCTTGGTGAAGCCACCCGATGTTGTATGGCTGCGTGTGTGGTGTTGTCGACAATCCCAACTGTTTGATGACCTCTGCTGAGATGAGGTTCTTTTGGTTTTCACTATCAATAATAAAATGTAGTGGGGTCCCCTTCACCCAAATCTGTGAATGAAAAAGGTGCTCCCCCTCTTCAGGATATGTTGGTTCTTATGGTTGAATTGTTGCGATCACGACAATAGAAGTGGGGTTTGCGTCAATGATCTTTCATTTACCATCATTTTCAGAATCAGATTCTGAATCAGGGTTCAACTCCTTGTCTTTGATCGCAACCACCAATGACTGTTTTGAGCGACATTCATTGGTGTTGTGATAGGGGCTTTTGTGGAAATTACACCATTTCTCGGTGTCCTTCTTTGTCTTCCTGTGCCCCTTCTTTTCATGTGGCTTGGACTGGTTTTTTGGGAGACTGTTTGTTAGGGACATCTTTGTCATACTTTAGTTGTTGCGGATTTGTAGAACCAAAATCTCGTTTGTTCTGGTGCTTAAATTTTTGCTCGATTTTAACAACATATCGATAGGTAGCAACAAGTGATGCGATTTCCAGAAAATCTATTTCAGTTTAGATGTATCTGTGTAGAGCCCCACGGTATTTCAGAACCAAATGTCATTGAGAGTCTTTGATACCTAGCTTGGTGAGAAAGGTATGGAAGGTATAGATGAAATCCATAACTTCTTGGCCCCTCTCTTGCTACAGTGTGGTCCATCTCATGTACTGGTCCTCATAGTTTCCAATAGGGTAATATTGTTCCTTTACCACATCCACAAAAAAATACCAAGTGGGATCGGCCAAATATATTTCAGACTCCTATGTGGAACTCTGCTCCCAATAAGTTTCCCACCAATGTTTGACATGGGGGAGAGTTTTAAGGAGTGCGAAGGTGATCTTTTCTTTGTTGGAAATTTTGTGAACATAGAAATAACCTTCTAGCAGATTTAACCATTTGTCTAGGGCTTCTGCATCTATATGTCCTTCAAATACAAGAATATAAAAGGTGAGGTGCCTCCAAAGTGGCCGCTTCATGAAGATGCACCTATTACTATCGGCAGGTGTTGAAGGATGTCGAAAAAATTCTCCATCATTTCGTCCCTCTGTCTCGTGAGAGCTTGCTCAAGCTAAAGACTGATAGGATTGTCTGCAACGTGTTTTTTTTCTTCTGCCATTGAGGGTTTCTTGGGTGTGTGAGAGTGATTGTCCTCAAGAGAGACAAGATCGAGACCTAACTTGCTATACTTAGACCTTGTCGGAGACATGCACTGAAAAAAATGATCAAGAACAACCTGCTCTTATACCACTGATCCAGATTATTTTCGACATGAAATGAGATCGGAGATATAATAAAGAAATGCACAGAGATATCACATATGTTCAATAATATAATAGAAATATATCATAGATACAACCATACACATAGATATACAGTAATACAGTAATACAGAGTGAAATACTCAATAGAATGGTGGCAGCTTATATCTGAGAAGAGATGTGATGGCTACTCGCATTCACAAGAAAATGACTACAATGAGGCTCTGAAGGCATTTTTACAATAAATAGGAATGCCAAAAACCTAACCCTAGGAGATGAAGCGCCAAAAGTCATGTGGACCCCGTTTGGGTAAGTTAGTACATCAACTTTCTGGCATTGTAACTTTTGCATACGATCTATGTTTTAGGCGTATGATAGCTCGTTGGAAAGGTATCATTGAGGAGATTCATTTTGGGGGCTCAATCATGCCTCTAGCTATCATTCAGAACCTTGATCTTGAAAAACCTTCATTTAGACCCTCAAAATGGCCCCGTAAGTTAAAACCTGCTAAAAATAATAAATGGCCAAAATTGCCAGAAAACTGTTTTAAACCAGTCGAAAAAGGTGGGTGGCCACCGATATCCACTTGGATCAATCCTCCCTCCTTAGGAAGCAATGGTATCCATTACATTGAGTTCCCAGGGGAGAGGGAAAAGCATTTGTTGGATCTGCATCTTGGTGAGCTACTTGTACTACTGGAGACATCGTGTTGCTCAGTTTGTGGAAGTATGTCAAGAATGTGTTGAGGCTGAGGTTGTTCAACAAGTAGAGATACATGAGAGGATGGTGTGTAAAAGGAATATTAGTGATTTGCTGCAACCTTGTCGACCTGCTTCTGTTAGATAGAAGGTTCTTGGGGAGAGGTCGTAGTGGTTGTAGTGTCCTTTTGTTCTCCTTTTGAACAAATTGTGAAGAAGCTAAATTTTGCAGTATGAGATACTACCTTTCGACACTTTTTAGGTGGAGCAGTAGTTGGAACTACCTCTGGTATTCTATAGAGATGACCCCCCAAAGAAACAATGACACTATGGGGTAGAGACTCACAAACAACGTGGCGCTTCCACATATATGGTTGTCCCAAGAGAACATCACAAACATCTAGTGGGGCAACATCACATAATACCTCATACTTGAAGGGTTAGACGCCATATGACATTCGACATTGCTCGCTGACATGAAGATCTCGTCCTTGGCGAAGCCACCCGATGTTGTATGGCTACGAGTGTCATGTTGTCGACAATCCCAACTGTTTGATGAGATCTGTTGAGATGAGATTCTTATGCCTTCCAATATCAACAATAAAATGTAGTGGGGTCCCCTTCACCCAAATATGTGAATGAAAAATCCGCTCTCCCTCTTTAGGATATGTTGGTTCTTCTGGTTGAATTGCTATGGTTGCAACAATAGCAGTGAGGTATGTGTCAATGATCTATCCTTTACCATCATTTTCAGAATTAGATTCTAAATCAAGGTTTGGCTCCTTGTCTTTGATCTCGTCCACTAATGACTGTTTTGAGCGACATTCATTGGTGTTGTGACAGATGCTTTTGTGGAAATCACACCATTTTCCTCTGTCCTTTGTCTTCCCGTGACCCTTATTTTCATGTGGCTTGGACTGGTTTTCAGGAGACTATTTGTTAGGGACGTATTTGACATACTTTGGTTGTTGCGGATTTGTAGAACCAAAATATCGTTTGTTCTGATACTTAAATTTATGCTCA
Source organism: Picea sitchensis (assembly GCA_010110895.2). Classification (NCBI taxonomy): domain Eukaryota; kingdom Viridiplantae; phylum Streptophyta; class Pinopsida; order Pinales; family Pinaceae; genus Picea; species Picea sitchensis. The sequence goes on along the minus strand of SNQJ01S0050092.1, from coordinate 51,172 downwards.
ATTTTAATAGCATATCGATAGGCAACACTGAGTGATGAGATGTCTAGAAAATCCATTTCAGTTTGGATGTATTTGTGTAGAGCCCCACAGTATTTCAGAACCAAATGTCATTCAGAGTCTTTGATATTCAGCTTGGTGCGCAAGGTATGGAAGTTATTGGTGAAATATGAAACTTCTTGGTCCCTCTCTTGCTGCAGTGTGGTCCATCTCATGTACTGGACCTCATAGTTGCCAATAAGGTAATATTGTTCCTTTACTGCATCCACAAAAAAATCCCAAGTGGGATCAGCCCCATATATTTTAGACTCCTCTGTGGAACTCCTCTCCCAATAAGTTTCCCACCAATGTTTGACATGGGGGAGAGCTTTAAGGAGTGCGAAGGTCATCTTTTCTTTGTCGGAAAATTTGTGAACAAAGAAATAACCTTCTAGTAGATTTAACCATTTGTCTAGAGCTTCTGCATCTATATATCCTTCAAATGCAGGAACATAAAAATTAACTTGTACCTTTAAAGGCGAGGTGCCTCCAAAGTGTCCTCTTGATGAATATGCACCTGTTGCTATCAGCAAGCGTTGAAGGGTGTGGGGAAAATTCTCCATCATTTCATCCCTCTATCACGTGAGAGCTTGCTCAAGCAACAAACTGATAGGATCGTCTGCTCCGTCGTTTTTCTTTTCTTTCACCATTGAGGGTTTGTTGGGTGTGCGAGAGAGATTATACTCAAGAGATACAAGATCGAGACCCAACTTGCTATAATAAAACATCGTCGGGGACATGCACTGGAAAAAAATGATTACGAACAACCTACTCTGATACCACTGATCCAGATTATTTTCGGCACGAAATGAGATAAGAGATATAATAAAGAAATGCACAGAGATATCACCGATATTCAATAATATAACAGAAATATACTAGAGATACAACCATAAACACATATATACAATAATACATGATTTCTATTAATGAAATAAATGTACAGAGACTGTAAAATACAGAGTGAAATACTCGATAGAATGGTGACAGCTTATCTCTGAGAAGAGATGTGACAGCTACTTGCATTTGCAAGAAAATGAGTACAATGAGGCTCTAAAGGCCTTTTTATAATAAAAAGGAATGCCAAAAACCTTAGACATCCAAAAACCTAACCCTAGGAGATGAAGCGTGAAAAGTCATGTGGGCCCCATTTGGGTAAGTTAGTACATCAACTTCTCGGGGTCGTAACTTTTGCATACGATCTTTGTTTTAGGCGTATTATAGCTCATTGGAAAGGTATCGTCAAGGAGATTCATTTTGGGGGATAAATCATGACTTCATGTATCATTGAGAACCTCAATCTCAAAAAAACTTCATTTAGGCCCTCAAAATGGCCCAGGAAGTTAAAACCTGTTAAAACTAGTAAATGGCCAAAATTGCCAGAAAACTATTTTGAGCCAGTCGAAAAAGATGGGTGGCCACCGATATCCACCTGGATCATTCCTCCCTCCTTAGGAATATATGGTCTCTATTGCAATGATTTCTTGGGTGAGAGGGAAAAGCATTTGTTGGATCTGCATCTTGATGACCTGCTTGTATTGTTGGAGACATCGCGCTGCTCAGTTTGTGGAAGTATGTCAAGAACCTGTTGAGGCTAAGGCTGTTCAACAAGTCGAGATACATGAGAGGATGGTGTGAAAAAAGAATCTTTGTGCTTTACTGCAGCCTTGTCGAACTGCTTCTGTTGGATAGAAGGTGCTTGGGGAGAGGCTGTAGTGGTTGTAGTGTCCTTCTGTTCTCCTTTTGAACAGATTGTGAAGAAGCTAAATTTTTCAGTATTAGGTACTACCTTGCAACAATTTTTATGTGGAACTGTAGTCAGAACTACCTCTGGTATTATGTAGAGATGACCCCCCAGAGAAACAATGACACTGCAGGGTCGAGACTCATAAACAACGTGGAACTTCCACATATATGGTTGGCCCAAGAGAACATCACAGACATCTAGTGGGGTACCATCACATAATACCTCATCCTTGAAGGGTTGGATGCCATATGACAATTGAAATTGCTGGCTAACATGAATATCTCATCCTTGGTGATGCCACCCGATGTTGTATGGTTGTGGGTGTGGTGTTGTAGATAATCCCAATTGTTTGATGACCTTTGATGAGATGAGGTTCTTTTGGCTTCCTCTATCAATAATAAAATACAACAGGGTCCCCTTCACCCAAATTTTTGAATGAAAAAGGTGCCCCCCCTCTTCAGGATATGTTGGTTCTTCTGGTTGAATTGTTGTGGTCGCGACAATAGCGGTGGGGTCTACGTCAATGATCTGTCCTTTACCAGTCTTTTCAGAATCAAATTCTGAATAAAGGTTCGACTCCTTGTCTTTGATCTCAACCACTAATGACTGTTTTGAGTGACATTCATTGGTGTTGTTCCAGGGGCTTTTGTGGAAATCGCACCATTTTCCGGTGTCCTTCTTTGTCTTCCCGTGACCCTTCATTTCATGTGGCTTTGACTGGTTTTCGGGAGACTGTTTGTTAGGGACGTCTTTGTCATACTTTGGTTGTTGTGGATTTGCAGAACCAAAATCCTGTTTTTTCTGGTGCTTAAATTTCTTCTCGATTTTAACAGCATATCGATACATAAAACTTAGAGATGAGATGTCCAGAAAATCCATTTCAGTTTGGATGTATCTTTGTAGAGTGTCACGGTATTTCAGAACCAAATGTTGTAAGGGATTTTCCATGATGGAGAGGGGATAGTGGGTGTGGATTTGACACTCGAGCATTACACCTTAAGTAAGAGTAGAATGATACAATGAAAATGGTAAGTGACAAATCTATATGACCAAATTCAATGCAAATGATTAGTGGTCAACCAACAAAACCAAATGTTAAAATTGTGATGATTAAGAATAATCCAATACCCTATATTGTTGTAATGGTTATTGTTTAACCAAAACCCATACTAATATATTAACTAAAAGAAAACCACCAAAAACTTAGATAATTGATTATATTAAAAAATGAAGTATCACGTCCAAAAGACAAGATAACAAAGAAGATCATGAAAGAATATTAACAAGTAATAAAAATGTAAAAGGAAACCAACAAACCAATTTTTTTTAAAATGAAAACATAAGAGAAAGTGTGGAATAATAAAACTCATACTACTTGTAATGTTAACATATATATATATAACTTGTTTTTGAGGTTAACATTGTACATCGTCGGAGAATAACAACGCCACATCTATGATTGAACGTTCATCTGATGGTATTTGTTATCCCCTATCCTAGGGATAACTAAGGAGATTATGTCTCGAAGCCCACAGGTCGTAGACTTGGAGTTCTGAGAGCCGAATGACTTGAGAATAGCCCTGGAGAGCCCCTCTTTTCTTTAGTGCATCCCATCTATTAGTAGTAGTAGTATCCATCCCACCAGCCTGGTCCTAAAGAAACAATAAGTCTTCCTCCATGAGGTAATGAGTCTGGGTACCATGGTATACCTCACTTTGATTATTGAAGCACTTGAATATGTTGCACTGAATTCTCCGTCATTTCATAACATTTTCTTGGAAATTATTCTCTTTAACTTGTTCATACCTGGAAGGGTGACATGGTGCCCTAGTAAGTTGATCTCCCTTTAGGATGGGTTTCCACTGGGTTGGTCTATGAAAGGACATCTTCCATTCCCTCTATACTTACCACTTTCCATATTTACTCCTCTCATTTTCCCCTACCTTTGTTCAGGTATTGGGTTTGCCATAATAGGAAGGGTTGTACCTTGCCTTGTGGGAAGAAGGGGATAAAGGCCTAGAGGGTAAAAGTAGCTGACAATATTTTAGAGACAAAATAAAACCTTTGATATGCTTCACCCAGGGATTCCAGAGAAAGCATTGAAAGGATTCTATGTATGAAAAAGGAACCTGTAAGATAATAAACACTCAAGGTATTAGCTTGTGGATGAGAGGTCTCATCATGAGCCGACCTATTATGACCATGGGCATGTAGCGGTATGACACTACCATCTATCTGGTCACCAAACCAAGGTAATGGCACCCATAGGTAAGACATACATTTCCCTGTTATCACTACAACCATGCCCAGACACTAACCCCATGACACCTCACATACTATTACATGACCTAGATTGGTTCTTACCTAGGAAACAACCCAACTTGAGGAAGATTATCCCAATAGGACACCCTGATACCTTCTCCAAACCTAACTTGTTAAACTGCATAACCTCTTTGAGCATTTGTCTAGGTAAAGGGGGGTTTGATGCACATGTTTGGGTAATTTGATTATTAGATGTGATTGACATTGCTATGATACATGTGATGTATGAACCCTTGGAGGGAATACTTGTTGTTGTTTCAGGTCTTTTACCGGTGGATAGATACATATGGGGAAATGATTAGTTCAAACCTCCATGGGGATGAAATCCCATAGATGGATGTTGTGACCCCAACCAAGGGCAAAGATACACCAAATAATGGCCCCGTAAGTTAAAACTTGCTAAAACTAGTAAATGACCAAAATTTCCATAAAACTGTTTTGAGCCAGTTGAAAAAGGTGGATGGCCACCGATATCCACCTGGATCAATCCTCCCTCCTTAGGAAGCAATGGTATCCATTGCGTTGAGTTCCCGGGCGAGAGGGAAAAGCATTTGATGAATCTGCATCTTGGTGTGCTACTTATATTGTTGGAGACATCGCGCTGCTCAGTTTGTGGAAGTATGTCAAGAACCTGTTGAGGCTGAGGCTATTCAACAAGTCGAGATACATGAGAGGACAGTGTGCAGAGTAATCTTTGTGCTTTGCTGCAACCTTGTCGACCTGCTTCTATTGGATAGAAGGTGCTTGGGGCGAGGCTGTAGTAGTTGGAGTGTCCTTCTGTTCTACTTTTGAACAGATTGTGAAGAAGCTAAATTTTACAGTATGAGATACTACCTTGCGGCACTTTTTAGGTGGAACAGTAGTTGGAACTACGCGAGATGAGATACTACCTGCGGGCACTTTTTAGGTGGACAAATAGGGTTGGAACTACCTCTTATTTTGTAGAGCGACCCCCAGAAACAATGACACTGTAACAGGACTCATAAACAACGGAAAAGCCCACATATATGGCTGGCCCCAAGAGAACATCACGCATATCTAGTGGGTAAAATCACATAATAATTCTCATCCTGAAAGGGTTGATGCCATATGACCACGACATTGCTGGATGACACGAAAATCTCGTCCTGGCAAAGACACACCATGTTGTATGGTTGTGGGTGGTGTGTTGTCGACAATCCCAACCGTTTGATGACCTCTTTTGATATGAGTTTCTTCTAGCTACCTCTATCGATGATGAATTGTAGTGGGGTGCTTTTTACCCACATATTTGAATGGAATATGTGCTCCCCCTCTTCAATATATTTTGGTTCTTCTGGTAGAATTGTTGTGGTCGTGACAATAGTAGAGGGTTTTTCATCAATGATTTGTCCTTTACCAAGATTTTCATAATCAAATTATGAATCGGTTTAGCTCCTTGTCTTTGATCTTGGCCACCAATGACTATTTTGAGCAACATTCATCGATTTGTGCCAAGGGTTTTGTGGAAATCACACCCATTTTGAGAAGTGTCCTTATTTGTCTTCCCTTCGTGAACCTTCTTTTCAAGTGGCTTGGAATGGTTTTTGGGAGACTTTTTTTTTTTTTTTTTTTTTTATTTGTCATACTTTGGTTGTTGCATATTTGCGTAACCAAAATTGCTTGTTTTGGTGCTTAACACCGCTCTATTTTAACAGCATATCCATAGGCAACACTGAGTGATGATGTCTAGAAAATCCATTTTTTTTTTTGGATGTACCTATGTACACTCCTGATTTATTTTAGAACCAGATGTTGCTTTGAGTCTTTGATACCCAAATTGGCGCGCAGGCAGCGCGCTGGAAGGTATTGTGAACTGAACCGCTTTGGCCTCTCTTGCCACAAAGGTGGTCCATCTCATGTACCGGTCCCTCATAGTTGCCAATAGGGTAATATTGTTCCTTTACCGCATCCACAAAAATCCCGCGGGATCAATTCATATTTGAGACCTTTGTGGAACTCGCTTCCCAATAATTTTCTCCCACCAATTTTTGACATGGGGAGAGATTTAAGGAGGCGAGCAGGATCTTTCTTTGTTCGAAAATTTCTCAACAAAGAACAACCTTCTAGCATTTAACCATTTGTCTAGGCTTCTGACGCATTCTATCCTTCAACAATGGGAATATAAAAATTAACTGTACCTTTAGCGGTTCCAAAGTGGTCGCTGATGAAGATGTGCCCGTTGTTATCGACACAAGCTGAAGGATGTGGTGTACCATCATTTCATTCCTCTCACGAGTGAGAGATCTTTTTCAAGCAACGTAGACCGATAGGATCGCCCTCAGCTCGTTGTTTTTATTTCTTCAGCCATTGAGGGTTTATTGGGTGTGTGAGAGTTATTTTCCTCATAAGAGAGACAACCTCAAGACCCAACTTCTGTTATACCTCATACCTCATATCTGGGGACATGCACCGTAAAAACGACTCAAGAATGTACCGCTTCCTCGGACAATTAATTCCATTCGGATTATTTTCAATACTAATGAGATTGAGATATAATAAAGAAATGTGCATAGAAATATAAGATATCCAATAATATAAAACATCAGATGGTAAACCATTAAACACGATATACAGAGTACAATTTCGCTAATGAAATAAATGCAGACCGTGAAATATAGAGAAAGACTCGAGCAGAATGGTGGTGCCTTTTATCTTATCTTCCTCCGCCGAGAAGAGATGTGACTACCGCATTCGCGAAGAAAAATGAGTATACGAGGCTCCTCAAGCCATTTTTTACAATAAAAAGGAATACCAAAACCCTCTAGACATTCAAAACCTAACCCTAGGAGATGAAGCACCAAAAGTCATGTGTTTCCATTTGGGTAAGTTAGTACATCAACTTCCCTGTGGCGTAACTTTTGCATACGACTCGCTTTTGGGGATTATGATAGCTCGCTGGAAAGGTATCATCAAGAGATTAATTTGGGGCCCAATGCCTATCATCATTGAGAACCTAGATATCGAAACCTTCATTTAGGCCCCTCAAAATGTCCCTATTAAAACCCGCTGAAAATAGTAAATGGCCAAAATTGCCGGAAAACCGCTTTGAGCTAGTCAAAAAGGTGGTGGCTACCGATATCCACCTGGATCAATCCTCCTCATTGTAGCCAATGGTCTCATTATGCTGAGTTCCCGGGGAAAGGGAAAATCATTTGCTGATCTGCATCTTGGTGAGCTACAACTTGCCTTGCTGGAGACGTCAACCTACTCAGTTTGTGGAATTTTGTCAAGAACCTGTTGAGGCTGAGGCCATTCAACAAGTCAAGATACATGAGGAGGACAATGTGCATAAGGAATGTTTGCACTTTCCTGCAGCCTTCCGCCGACCGCTGCTGGATAGAATGTGCTTGGGGCGAGGTTGTAGTTGTTGCAGTGTCCTTCTGTTCATGCCTTGAACAAATTGTGAAGAAGCTTAATTTTGGCAAAGATGAGATACTACTTTGTGACACCTTTTAGGTGGAACAAGAGTTGGAACCACTCCTATGGTATTCTCAGAGAGATGACCCCCGTGAGAAACAATGACACCGTGGGCTCGAGACTCATAAATAACGTGGATCTTCCACATATATGGTTGCTCCAAGAGAACATCACAAACATATAGTGGGAAACATCACATAATACCATCCTTGAAGGGTTAGATGCCATATGACAATCAAAATTGCTAATGACACGAAGATCTCATCCTTGGCTAAGCCACCCAATGTTGTATGGCTGCGGTGCGGTGTCGCCGAATCCCAACTATTTGATGACTACCGAGATGAGGTTCTTGGCTTCCGCTATCAACAATAAATGCAAGGTCCCCATTGCCCAAATCTATGAATGAAAATGCACTCCCCCTCTTCGTGATATGTTGGTTCTTCCGGTTGAATTGTTGTGGTTGCTAAAATAGCAGTATCCGGCCAATGATCTGTCTTTACTAGTATTTTTAGAATTAGATTCTCAATCGTGGTCTCGCTCCTTGTCTTCTCGACCACCAATGACCGCTTTGAGTGACAATCATCGGTAAGCAGCCTGGGGTTTTGTGGAAATCACACAAATTTTCAGTGTCCTTCTTTGTCTTCCCGTGACCCTTTCTTTCATGTGGCTTGGACTATTTTCGTGAGACTGCTTGTTAGGATGTCTTGTCATTCTTTTGGTTGTTGCGGATTTGCAAAACAAAAATCCCGTTTGTTCCGGGTGCTTATATTTCTTCTCATTTTTAAAACATATCGATAGGCAAATACTAAGTGATGATGTCCAGAAAATCCATTTCGCTTTGGATGTATTTGTGGTGGTGGTTTTCACACTGATCGGGATTATTTTCGGAATGAAATGAGAGCTGAAATATAATAAAGAAATGCACAGAGATTGCAGATATTCACAATATAACATAAATGTATCGAGATGCAACCATAAACACGTATATACAAGAATACATGATTTCTATTAATCGCAGAAATGTACGTGACCGTGAAAACACAGAGTGAAAGACTCCGCTAGAATGGTGGCAACTTATCTTCCTCGAAGAGATGTGATCACTACTACTCACATTCACAAGAAGATGATTACAAAGAGGATGAAGGCCCTCTTTACACAAACGGGAATGAAAAGTCTTAGACATCCCAAAACCTAACCCAGGAGATGAAGCGCCAAAGTCATGTCGGCCCGCTTTGGGTAAGTGAGTACATCAACTTCCCGGGTCGAACTTTTGCATATGATCTCCGGCGAAGCGCAGGATAGCTCGCTGGAAAGGTAATTGTTGAGGAGATTCATTTTGGGCTCAATGATGCCTTCGCCATAATTGAGAACCTCTATCTTGAAAAAACTCTTCATTTGGGCCCTCAAATGGCCCCGGAAGTTAAAACCCGCTAAAATAGTAAATTGCCAAAATTGTCGAAACCGCTTTGAGCCATTTGCAAAAGGTGGGTGGCCAACAATACTAATTGATCAATCCTCCTCCTTTAGGTGCTAAATGGTTCCATTGCATTGAGTTCTCAGGAGAGAGGGAAAAGCATTTGCTGAATCTGAATCTTGGTGAGCCGCTTGTCTTGATGGAGACATCACACTACCGCCTTTCAGGAAGTTCATCATGAACCCGCATATTGAGGCTGTTCAACGTCGAAGCATGAGAGGATGTTGTGCGTATGAATCTTTTGCATTTTCTCATAAAATTTCGTCGACTGGCTCGTGAGGATAGAAGGTGTTTTGGGTGAGGCCATAGTGGTTGCAATGTCCTTATGTTCTCCTTTGAACAGATTGTGAAGAAAATAAATTTTGCGCATGAGATACTACTTTGCGACTCTTTTTAGGTGGAACAACAGTGGGAACTACCTCTGGTATTCTCAGAGAGATGACCCCCAAAAGTGACAATAACACTAATGCAGGTCGAGACTCAAATAGCATGGCTTCCACATATATGATCGGCCCAAGAGAACATCACAACATCCAGCGGGGAAACATCACATAATACCTCATCCTTGAAGGGTTGATGCCATATGACACCCATTAATTACTGATGACACGAAGATCTCGTCTTCCCTGGCTAGTTTCACCATGTTGTATGGTCACAAGTGTGGAAGTTGATGAGATAATCCCAACTATTTGACAAACTATGCCGATATAAGGTTCTTCTGGCTCACATCAACAATAAATGCGGGCAGGGGTCCCATTCACCCAAATATGTGAATGAAAAATGCACCCCTTCAGATCTCATATTCTTCGGGTTGAATTGTTGCATTTGTGACAATAGGAGTGGGGTCTACGCCAATGATCTCGCCTTTTACCATTATTTTCATAATCATATTCGAATCAAGGTTTGCCTCTTTGTCTTTGATCTCTCACCACCAATGACCGCTGGAGTTTACATCATCTAAGTTACAAGGGGGCTTTTGTGTGGAACTCGCGACCATTTTCCAAAGGTTCCTTTGTCTCTCCCCGCGGACCCTTCTTTTCCCGTCTTAGATTGGTTTTCGGGAGATTGTTTGTTCGGGTCGCCTTTGTCATACTTTTGGTTGTTGCGGATTTGCGTAATCTCAATTCCGCTTTGTTCTGGTGTTTAAATTTATACTCAATTTTAACAACATATCGATAAGCAAAGACCGAAAGGATGAGATGTCCGTAAAATCCACGCTTTGATATAATTGCAGAGCCCCACGGTATTTCATAACCAAATGTCGCCGGAGTCTTTGGATACCCAACTTGCGCAAGGTATGGAAGGTATTGGTGAACTCCGAAACTTTGTCCCTCTCTGTTGTGGTGTGGTCCATCCTATGTACCGTCCTCATAGTTGGAGCAACAGTAGTAATACTATTCTTTTACCTAATCCAAAAATCCCAAGTGGATCGAATTCCATATTCTATAGACTCCTCCAGGAACTTTGCTCCTAGTAAGTTTCCCACCAATGTTTGAGACATGAGGGAGAGATTTAAGGAGTGCAAAAGTGATATTTTATTTGTCGGAAAATTGTGAACAGAGAAATAAAACCTTCTAGCGAGTTAACCATTTTCTAGGGCTTCGTGATCTATCCGCCCTTCAAATACGTGAATATCAAAATTAACTTGTACTCTGAAAGGTGATGTGCCTCCAAAGTGGCCGCTTGATGAAGATGTGCCCGATGCTAATGACAGCGCTGAAGGATGTGGGAAAAAATTCTCCATCATTTCGGGTCTCTCCGTCAAGCAGGAGAGCTTGCTCAAGGAACAGATTGATAGGATCGGTTCGCCCGTCAAGCTTTTTCTTCCGCCATTGAGGGTTTCTTGGGTGTGGAAGAGTGATTAGATTCAAGAGAGACAAGCCCAGACCCAACTTGCTATACTCGACCTTGTCAGGGACATGCACTAAAATGATCAAGAGAACTCAAGCCCGGGATACTCATCGATCCAGATTATTTTTTGGCAATAAATGAGAGCGGAAATATAAAAAAGAAATGCACGTAGATATTGCAGATATTCAATAATATAATAGAAATGTATCGATATGCAACCATAAACACAGACATAATAATAATACATGATTTCTATTAATCAAAGAAATGCACAGAGACTATAAAATACAGAGATAAGGAAAGACTCACAGAATGGTGGGCGTTTTATCTCCAGAAGAGATGATGGGTCAAGACTGCAAGAAGATGATTACACCGAGGCTCAAGGCCCTTTTACAATAAACGTGAATGCTGTGTCCTAAAACATCCAAACCTAACCCTATAGCGAGATGAAGCGCCAAAAGTCATGTGGGCCCCATTTGGGTAAGTGAGTTACATCAACTTCCCGGTCAAAAGAATCTTTACACGATCTTCGCTTTTAGGGCGCAGGATAGCTCATTGAAAGGTATCACAAGGAGATTCATTTTGGGGGATCAATGATCTCCATAGGCTATCATTGAGAACCTCAATCTCTAAAACCTTCATTTGGGCCTCCTCAAATGGCCCCAAAAGTTTATGAACCAAAAAAACTGCTAAAAACAGTAAATTGCCAAAATTGCCGAAGTCGCTTTGAGCCATTTGGAAAAGGTGGGTGGCCACCGATATCCACTGATCAAACATGGTATTTCATAAATCCAAATGTTGTTTGAGTCTTTGATACCCAGCCTTTGCGCGCAAGGTATGAAATTTATTGGTGAACTCCATAACCGCTTTGGCCCCTCTCTTGCCAAAGTGTAGTCCATCTCATGTACATCGGGTCCTCATAGTTGCTAATAGTGTAATATTGTTCCTTACCGATCCACAAAACAATCCCAAGTGGGATCAATCGCATATATTCTAGATTCCTCTATAGAACTTTGATCCCAACAAGTTTCCCACCAATATTTAACACTGGGGAGAGCTTTATGAGTGCTGGAAGGTGATATTTTCTTTGTCGTAAAAATTTAGAACAAAGAAATAACCTTCTAGCGCATTTAACCACTTGTCTAGGGCTTCCGTGATCTATCTGTCCTTCAAATACGTGAATATGAAAATTAACTTGTACCTTTGAAAGGTGATGTGCGCCTCCAAAGTGGCTTCTGATGAAGATGCACCGTTGCTATCGACATGCATTGAAGGATGTAAGAAAAATTATCCATCATTTCATTCCTCTCACGCGTGTGAGAGCTTTCTCAAGGAACAGACTGATAGGATTGTCTCCATGGTCGCTTTTCTTTTCTTTCCGGCCATTGAGGGTCTCTTTGGGTGTGCGTAGAGTGATTTTCCTCAAGAGACAAGCTCGAGACCCACTTTCTATACTTAGATCTTCGTCGTGGACATGCACCGAAAAAAATGACCTATAACAACGCCTCGAAGGCTCAATCGATCTAGATTATTTTCATACAAATGAGATCGAGATATAATAAAGAAATGCACAGATATCATGATATTCAATAATATAACATAAATGTATCAAAGACACAACCATAAACACGAGCATACAAGTAATACATGATTAGTATTAATGAAATAAATGTACAAAAAACTATAAAAATACATAGTGAAAGACCTGCTAGAATGGTGGTAACTTATATATGAAGAGATGGATTTGCCATCAGATTCGCACGAAATGACTACAATGAGTATTTGAAGGCCTTTTAATAATAAAAAAGGAATGCCAAAACTCTAGACATCCAAAACCTAACCCGCAGAGATTATGCCAAATTCATGTAAATCGCTTGGGTGTTAGTACATCAACTTCCCCGTGGTCGTGAATCTCTTGCATAATGACCGCTTTAGGTGTATGATAGATTGTTGGAAAGGTATCATATGGGATATTCATTTTGGGTGATAAATCATTCATTTGGTTATCATTTTGGAACCTATATCTTTAAAACCTTCATGTAGTCCCTCAAAATGGCCCCGAAGTTAAAACCTCGCTAAAAATAGTGCAAATGGCCAAATTAAGTTAAAATCGGCTCTTGAGCCGGGCCGAAAGGTTGGTGGCCACCGACATCCACCGATCAAAAGGAGGTAGAGTATTTGGCCATATATTTTATCTCATGAAGGTGTCAAGGTAGATCTTAACAGATTAAGGCCATGATGGACAACCATTCCCAAAACATTGGAAGAATCTTAGAGGATTTTTTGTCGACAAAGTTACTACCGCAAGTTTGTTCTGAACTATGGAAGAATAGTAGCACCTTTAATGGAACTAGCTAAGAAGGATGCATTTTCATGGACTCCAAGAGGCAACTAAAGCTTTCTAACAACTTAAGAGGTGATGTGCAAAGCTCCTGGCTTAACAACTCCAGAATTCACAAAACCTTTATTCTGGAATGTGCCTCGTGGAAATGGAATTGCGTCAGTCCTAATGCAAGAAGGAAGGCCCATGGCTTTGGAAAGTCCACTACCCATGGGAAAGGACTTACACAAACCCATTTATGAAGGAAATGATGGAAATACTCACGCACATTGAAGAAATGGCATCCTTACCTAATAGGTAGGAACTTCAAGGTCAAAACATTATGATAAATCTTAAATACTTTTGGAACAAATACTATCTTCAAGAACAACAAAAATGGGTGCAACCAAAAGATATTGGGTTATGATTTGAAATCGCCTATAAAAAGGAAGCAAATGTTGTGGCGATGCTCTCTCAAGAAAGAATGAAGATGGTGTGGCATTTCTCTTTGTTATCTCGATCATCTAACCCGATTGGATAATAGAAGCAAGGATGAATGGAAGAATGACTAAAAAAGTGTGGACTGCCATTCAAAGGTTGCAAAAGCAGGATTCCAGTGCATCGCATACATTTACATGGAAAATGATTCACTATGGTACAAAGATCGCTTATATTTATGTAAGAATCAACTAAAACAAAAGGTACTATTGAATTGTACACCTCTCCGTGAGGGAGGGCACTCTGGATTTTGGAAAACCTACCATACAAATAAGAAGGATTTTTTTTGGGATGGCCTTAAACCGATGTTCAAAGGTTTATGGCGTAATGTCATTTACAACAAAATAAGGTGGAAACAATTAAGACTCCCTGTGTCTTTACAACCATTATCCATCCCAAGTCAAGATCGAGGAGGTTTCATGGATTTCATCACGTGGTTACCAAAGTCCTATGAAAGAGTGTCATAATGCTGATTGTTGATAGATCCACTAAGCAAGGCAGTTGGAAGATCACATCGAGAATCAACAACATGCTTTCATCTCCAAATCTAAAGGACAACTTGACCATGGCACAAAATCAATGAGGAAACAACAAGCGATCAACATCAGAAAGGAAAGAAGTTTTTAGAAAGGACAAGTGTTTTAGACTAAATCCATACATAAAAGATGTCCCTCAAGCAAGCCAAGAAGGATAATAAATTATCACCAAAGTACTATGGCCCCATAAGGTAAGTTACAAAAGATTGGTACGATACATACAAATTGAGCTGCATCTTCAATGGTATACACCTAGTTTTCCATGTTTCATGCTTAAATAAGGTTATAGGTTAAAAGATCCCATTTCAAACTATATTGCTAGAACTTGACATGGAAGGAAAAAATCATATTGTTCCTGGGCCATCATGCATAATGTAAGAATTATCCAACTGAGGAATAAATCGATTTCTCGTGAGTATCTCATTAAATGGAGGAAGCTACCGAACAAGATTCCACTGGGAAGATGAGCGAGCAATGTACATCCAGAAAGTTACTTCCTGCCACTGTATAAAACACTTGTCTCAAGGGAGGGCCATGTTGCTTCCCATTATTGGCTCATTACCCTTAATTGGGGCATATTACATTAGTTATGTTATTTTATTTATGTCAGCCTTTATTCCATTATTGGGTTGTAATTATACCTCCTAGTCTCCTATATATACCATGAGACATTTTCATTTGGAATCATCTTGTACTTGAACATTTAAGTGGGGTAAAAGGAGGTTGCCCCCTCGAAGAGGCTTATTATCTGAAATTATCTCTTTTTCAAGGCATTGAGTACTTTTTCTGAGGTTTTTCTATGCTATATTGATATTTGGTTCTTAACATAATTCCTACAGACTCAATCTACCCCCATACATGCACATTTACTCAGTAGTGAATGTGGGGAATCTCAATCTCTATGAGCCTTTCATGTTGGATCAGAAGGAGGAGTAGGTCCTACCTTCCATAAAGGACTTAGCACCAAATGAAAAAGCATAGTTGACAGAGGACACATTTTTTTAGAAGTGTTCCAAAAATACAAGATAGGGGCAGTGTGACCTTTGGCAGATTAGGTTGAAAGGACAATTTCCATGCAAAGAAAATTGGTACTCTGGGAAGAAGGTAGAGGAAAATTTTATTCACCTTATTAAGTAAATATTTTGGGGACCAAAAGCCTCCCTAAATGTGGAGGTATGATCCATATTATATAATTATATTATTTTTCATCTATCTCTATCCTTTTAGAGTGGAAAAATTGGGCGGAATCAACGTGCAGGGTCATTTTAGTGGTAGGTCCCATTTTGTAAAATAGGGCTCTGAAACCTTCCGAGGCCATTTTGAGGCATCAAATGATAGTTTTGGCGGTTAAAACTTCCCCAACATATCTTGGACCCTATAAATCTTTGCTACACATTGATACCTTTCCAACTATGCAAACATGACGTCAATTGGAGTTCGTATGCAAAAATTATGCCTCCTGCAAGTTGACCTATCATGTTGATCACCATGGTGCGAGAGGATGCCAAATCATCCCCCATTAATTATTCATATGGGGCTATCCATATGATTTATTTCAAGAAGATTTTACAAGGTTCAAATCCCTACCACAATTGAGGGTTGAGGAAGTCAAAAATCTATCCCTAGATGACTAGCGGGTTATGTTAAAAACTGAGCCACTAGGAGGAGAAGGGGTTCTAGTCTTTTTCATTGTATCTTGTTTCATACCCGAGAAAAACATCTAAGAGTGGTATTCTCTGAGCATAATAGATCAAGAGAGTTTCTTTAGCAGACATACAAGCCACAAGTCAAAGGAAACTGCACAAAGAGTGCCTCTTTCTTTGTACTTGCATCATTTCTATACCAGAGAAAAGAGAGTAGAGCAGTCTCACCTTCTAGTTTGGTTTTCTCCTATATTGGGTTTACCAGGTCATATATTGTGTCTATTTTTGGATGCCATGATTATATTTTACTATTCCTTGTTTTCTACATTTTATCTATTTCATGCATAAGAAGAAAAATCAATAACTAAATATCTGGAAATCTAAAGGAAAAATGACCTTAATAATAAATATTTCAGTTATTTATCAGATATGTTGTGATGAATTGTTCTAGTGGAATATCCATGACAATTTACAAATCATAACCACATCTTGTATCAACGGATTGACCAAATGTTCTAAGGGATTTTCCATGATGGAGAGGGGATAGTGGGTGTGGATTTGACACTCGATCATTACACCCTAAGTAAGAGTAGAATGATACAATGAAAATGGTAAGTGACAAATCTATATGACCAAATGCAATGCAAATGATTAGTGGTCAACCAACAAAACCAAATGTTAAAATTGTGATGATTAAAAATAATCCAATACCCTATATTGTTGTAATGGTTATTGTTTAACCAAAACCCACACTAATATGTTAACTAAAAGAAAACCACCAAAAACTTAGATAAATGATTATATTAAAAAATGAAGTATCACATCCAAATGACAAGATAACAAAGAAGATCATGAAAGAATATTAACAAGTAATAAACAAGTACAAAGGAAACCAACACGCCAATTTTTTTTAAAATGAAAACATAAGATAAAGTGTGGAATAATAAAACTCATACTACTTGTAATGATCAAACTTCGTCGGGGACATGCATTGAAAAAAAATGATTACGAACAACCTGCTCTGATACCACTGATCTAGATTATTTTCGGCACGAAATGAGATAAGAGATATAATAAAGAAATGCACAGAGATATCACAAATATTCAATAATATAACAAAAATATATCAGAGATACAACCATAAACACATATATACAATAATACATGATTTCTATTAATGAAATAAATGAACAGAGACTGTAAAATACAGAGTGAAAGACTCGATAGAATGGTGACAACTTATCTCTGAGAAGAGATGTGACAGCTACTCACATTCGCAAGAAAATGAGTAGAATGAGGGTCTGAAGGCCTTTTTATAATAAACAGGAATGCCAAAAACCTTAGACATCCAAAAACCTAACCCTAGGAGATGAAGCGGGAAATGTCATGTGGGCCCCATTTGGGCAAGTTAGTACATCAACTTCCCGGGGTTGTAACTTTTGCATACGATCTTCGTTTTAGGCGTATTATAGCTCATTGGAAAGGTATCATCAAGGAGATTCATTTTGGGGGATAAATCATGCCTTCATGTATCATTGAGAACCTCGATCTCAAAAAACCTTCATTTAGGCCCTCAAAATGGCCCCAGAAGTTAAAACCTGTTAAAACTAATAAATGGCCAAAATTGCCAGAAAACTATTTTGAGCCAGTCGAAAAAGGTGGGTGGCCACTGATATCCACCTAGATCATTCCTCCCTCCTTAGGAATAAATGATCTCTATTGCAATGATTTCCTGGGTGAGAGGGAAAATCATTTGCTGGATCTGCATCTTGATGACCTGCTTGTATTGTTGGAGACATCGCGTTGCTCAGTTTGTGGAAGTATGTCAAGAACCTGTTGAGGCTAAGGTTGTTCAACAAGTAGAGATACATGAGAGGACGATGTGCAAAAGGAATCTTTGTGCTTTGCTGCATCCTTGTCGACCTGCTTCTGTTGGATAGAAGGTGCTTGGGGCGAGGCCGTAGTGGTTGCAGTGTCCTTTTGTTCTCCTTTTGAACAGATTGTGAAGAAGCTAAATTTTGCAGTATGAGGTACTACCTTGCAACACTTTTTAGGTGGAACTGTAGTCAGAACTACCTCTGGTATTATGTAGAGGTGACCCCCTAGAGAAACAATGAAACTACAGGGCCGAGACTCATAAACAACGTGGCACTTCCACATATATGGTCGGCCCAAGAGAACATCAGAGACATCTAGTGGGGTAACATCACATAATACCTCATCCTTGAAGGGTTGGATGCCATATGACAATTGAAATTGCTGGCTGACACGAAGATCTCATCCTTGGTGATGCCACCCGATGTGTTATGGTTGTGGGTGTGGTGTTGTCGATAATCCCAATTGTTTGATGACCTCTGATGAGATGAGGTTCTTTTGGCTTCCGCTATCAACAATAAAATACAACGGGGTCCCCTTCACCCAAATTTGTGAATGAAAAAGGTGCTCCCCCTCTTCAGGATCTGTTGGTTCTTTTGGTTGAATTGTTGTGGTCGCGACAATAGCAGTGGGGTCTACGTCAATGATCTGTCCTTTACCAGTATTTTCAGAATCAAATTCGGAATCAGGGTTCGACTCCTTGTCTTTGATATCAACCACCAATGACTGTTTTGAGTGACATTCATTGGTGTTGTGCCAGGGGATTTNCCGGTGTCCTTCTTTGTCTTCCCGTGAACCTTCTTTTCATGTGGATTGGACTGGTTTTCGGGAAACTGTTTGTTAGGGAAATCTTTGTCATACTTTGGTTGTTGTGGATTTGCAGAACCAAAATCCTGTTTGTTCTGGTGCTTAAATTTCTTCTCGATTTTAACAACATATCGATACATAGCACCGAGAGATGAGATGTCCAAAAAATCCATTTTAGTTTGGATGTATCTGTGTAGAGCGCCACGGTATTTCAGAACCAAATGTTGTAAGGTATTTTCCATGATGGAGAGGGGATAGTGGGTGTGTATTTGACACTCGAGCATTACACCTTAAGTAAGAGTAGAATGATACAATGAAAATGGTAAGTGACAAATGTATATGACCAAATGCAATGCAAATGATTAGTGGTCAACAAACAAAACCAAATGTTAAAATTGTGATGATTAAGAATAATCCAATACCCTATATTGTTGTAATGGTTATTGTTTAACCAAAACCCATACTAATATATTAACTAAAAGCAAACCACCAAAAACTTAGATAATTGATTATATTAAAAAATGAAGTATCACGTCCAAAAGACAAGATAACAAAGAAGATCATGAAAGAATATTAAGAAGTAATAAAAATGTATAAAGGAAACCAACAAACCAATTTTTTTTAAAATGAAAACATAAGAGAAAGTGTGGAATAATAAAACTCATACTACTTGTAATGTTAACACACACACACACACACACACACACACACACACACACACATATATAACTTGTTTTTGAGGTTAACATCGTACATCGTCGGAGAATAACAACGCCACATATATGATTGAACATTCACCTGATGGTCCTTGTTATCCCCTATCCTAGGGATAACTAAGGATATTATGTATCGAAGCCCACAGGTCCTAGACTTGGAGTTCTAAGAGCCGAATGACTTGAGAATAGCCTTGGGGAGCCCCTCTTTTCTTTAGTGCATCCCATCTATTAGTAGTAGTAGTATCCATCCCACCAGCCTGGTCCTAAAGAAACAATAATTCTTCCTCCATTAGGTAATGAGTCTGGGTACCATGGTATGCGTCACTCTGATTATTGAAGCACTTGAATATGTTGCACTGAATTCTCCTTCATTTCATAACATTTTCTTGGAAATTATGCTCTTTAACTTGTTCATACCTGGAAGGGTGACATGCTGCCCTAGTAAGTTGATCTCCCTTTAGGATGGGTTTCCACTGGGTTGGTCTATGAAAGTACATCTTGCATTCCCTCCATACTTACCACTTTCCATATTTACTCCTCTCATTTTCCCCTACCTTTGTTCAGGTATTGGGTTTTCCACAATAGGAAGGGTTGTACCTTGCCTTGTGGGAAGAAGGGGATAAAGGCCTAGAGGGTAAAAGTAGCTGACAATATTTTAGATACAAAATAAAACCTTTGATATGCTTCAACCAGGGATTCCGGAGAAAGCATTGAAAGGATTCTATGTATGAAAAGGGAACCCGTAAGATAATAAAAACTCAAGGTATCAGCTTGTGGATGAGAGGTCTCATCATGAGCCGACCTATTATGACCCTGGGCATGTAGCGGTATGACACTACCATCTATTTGGTCACCAAACCAAGGTAATGGCTCTTGGTGTCATAGCCAAGAGAAAGGGGTATCATCACGAGCAAGCCTTCTCATCTCTGTGAAATGTCTATGGGTAATGCTGTCACCTATAGTCACAAAGCCAGGACAATGTCCCTAATCTCTTCCCTTGAAGCATAAAAGAAAAGAATAAAAGGCATTGAATGGGATAGGAAAGAATGACATCTATGGAAAGGTGAAACTTTCCCTCTACAAAGTCACCCACAGGTAAGACATACATTTCCCTGTTATCACTACAACCATGCCCAGACACTAACCCCATGACACCTCACAGACTATTACATGACCTAGATTGGTTCTTACCTAGGCAACAACCCAACTTGAGGAAGATTATCCCAATAGGACACCCTGATACCTTCTCCAAACCTGACTTGTTAAACTTCATAACCTCTTTGAGCATTTCTCTGGGTAAAGGGGGGTTTGATGCACATGTTTTGTTAATTTGATTATTAGATGTGACTGCCATTACTATGATCCATGTGATTTAAGAACCCCTGGAGGAAATACTTGTTGTTGTTTCAGGTCTTTTCCCGATGGATAAATACATATGGGGAAATGATTAGTTCATACCTCCGTGGGGATGAAATCCCATAGACGGATGTTGTGACCCCAACCAAGGGAAAAGAGACACCAGAGAATTGCACCAGGAAGAAAGAAGGGCATTGCACCAGGGACACTCCAGCAGATCTAAAACCAAGGGGATATTTCCTTTCCACCTGAACGTTGACCTTTGGGATCCCATGATGTCACGTTTGTGACCCTAGACGTCATGCACAATCAGGGTTTTCATTTATGAGGTAAATTGTGTGCTAGTTGGCACATGTGGCGCCATTTAGGGCCTTTGGATGCCAAACATTCTGCATGTGGGGCCTAACATTCTACCCTAGGGGCTCAACGTCACCCTAGAAGGGCATGATGTCACCCTTGGAGATGATTTCAAGGGTTAATTGCTTTCATTTATGTAAAAACTGGATTTTTGATGTAATTTGGCTAGGCCAGCCTTTTTATGACCTAATTTTAATTAAAGTTCATTGATACTGTATAAATAGAGAGAAAATACTCTCATTTTTTCATCATCACTCATCACACAACTAGTGTGGTCTGAAATTTGCACCCTTTTTTGGGTTTATTGGCTGAAATTCTAGGTACACTTTCTCTTGGAGGCTAAATTTTGCAACTTGGATAATTTCTTGGTGAAGTTACTTGGCATTCTAGGGTTTTATGGCTTGATTATTCTTGGTGAAGTAAGTAAATATGCAATTCTTCATTTTATTTGAATGGTTTATGGTAAATTTTCTTATTCTTGTTAAAGATTATGGAATTGCTTTCTTGAAAAACCCCAGGAGTAAAGGAATTAACTTGTTACTTATTTACTCTTCATTTTGCTAAACTTTGCTAAGAATATTTTGACCTAGGTAAACTTCTAGAGCCCTAAATACTAGCACTTTGGAATTCATTATCTAGTCAATTGTTGCTTCAAGTATATTTCAATAGTCTAAGGAAGGGATATTTTGCTAGACCCTAAATTTTCTTACACTCTAGCAAGTTTATCCTTAGGGTTTGGATGTTTGAGGCCTTGAAGAGACAACACCTCTTCCATCCATATCTTATCCCTAGGTAAATATAATCATTGTATCATTTATTCCAAGAGAAAATCGTCATCTATAGACTCCATTACTGTTCGACAACACATGTATTCCAACAGAGGACGAACACCTTCAGTAACCGCTCACATAACCAGATCAAATATCAACACACTGATGTTTTCACGTGGTAAAACCCCTACGGGGAAACATCCACGTCCCCAGCCAACGCGACCACTTGGAGCAGTTTATTAATGCAAAGAAAAAGATTACAGAGAGATTTTACAAG
>SNQJ01S0050091.1:46835-63268 GCA_010110895.2 Picea sitchensis | reverse complement strand
ACTGGTAAGCACCAACTTAGCAAGAGACACAATTTCTTTGTGTGAGTTGCACCAACCTTCACCGAGTATGCTTACTTCTTTTTCCTTCACCAGGTCTACTTGATTATTCTGCCTTCACCAGGTCTACTCATTGATTATGCCTTCACCATGTATGCTCACTACTTCTTCCTTTACCAAGTCTGACCAAAATTTGAATTTCCAAATGGTAATTTTTCCAAATCTTGTTGTTTTGGGCCTCTTCCCAAGAACGAACTTGTACAACATTCCACATATCATATTTTACAAATATGATTATGAAATTTTTACCTAAGGTACTTATGTATGTCTCCTTTGTCCCATAAAATTTTCACAGTTTGAAGAGTCCTAGAAAAAATAAATTATAATGAAAATGTCAAACTAACTTGTTTGAAACTAATTTCAGGAGCATTTAGGAACCCTAACTTCCACATCACATATCTCGGAAATTATAGTAAACCAACATCTAAAATGTTTACCTGAGTTACATCTATATGTCTCCTCTGTTCTATAAAAATTTCACAATCTAAAGTGTCCTAGAAAAGAAGTTATAGTAAAAATTCCATACTGGCCTATTTGAAACTAATCTCAGGATCATTCATAAACCCTAACTTCCACAGAGAATATATCAGAAGTTACAGTGATCCAACATCTAAAATATTTACCTGAGGTACTTTTGTATGTCTCCTCTATTCTATAAAAAATTCATAATTTGAAGAGTCCCCCAAAAAAAGCTATACTGAAAATGAAAAACTAGCATGTTTGAAATTGATTCTGAGACCATTCAGAAACCCTAACTTCCACAAAGAATATATCAGAAAGTACATCGATTCAACATATCAAATTTTTCCCTGANTTGAAGAGTCCCCCAAAAAAAGCTATACTGAAAATGAAAAACTAGCATGTTTGAAATTGATTCTGAGACCATTCAGAAACCCTAACTTCCACAAAGAATATATCAGAAAGTACATCGATTCAACATATCAAATTTTTCCCTGAGGTACTTCTTTATGTCTCCTCTATTCCATAAAACTTTCAGAGTCTAAAGAGTCCCATAAAATAATATATAGTGAAAATGTCAAAATCGCCTATTTGAAACTGATCTTAGGAACATCCAGGAACCCTAACTTCCACATAGTATATCTATGAAAGTCTAGCAAACCAACATATAAAATTTTTACCACATGTACCTAAACATCTCTCCTACGTCTCATAAAAAATTCAAGCTCTGAAACATCCCATAACATAAGTTATCACGAAAATCTCAAGCTGACCTGAAACTGATTTCACAACTCTTCCTTTTTGGAATGATATTCAATATTTTCTCATCCATTTTTCACTCACACTTTCTCTCAATACTTTCTCTTTTTATAATTTTTCATAACCCTTCATAAAGGGATATTTCCATTAATTAAATAATGAATTTCCATTTTTATTTTACCTTTCCAAATACGATGGAAAAATACCCAAACCCATTAGCTTGAAACCCCCATTTCACTTTTTTACTTTTTCACATGCACCCATTTTTTAATATACTTGTAAACCTATATATATATATATATATATTGATCTTGGAAATTTTGTGTGTATTTGTAAAGCTATAATATGACATTAATTACAACATTAATCCTTTGATATCAATGAAAATAATTCCAACAATCTCTCCCTTTGTCATTGATGGAAATCCTCCAACGAAACACATAGTCCACCAAGCATTGAAATAATTATACACATGTCTGCAACTCTCCCCTTGTCTACAACTCTCCCAGGAATGGAAAGAAGTATCCCCATGTCTGCAACTCTCCCCCTTTGACATTAATGGAAAAGGCATGCTCCCCCTGAACTTGTGATTCTCCTTAATCACTTAGTGTCTCTATGAGATGGATATTACTCCCAATTTCATGTCCCTTAATTTGTTCTAACTGCAAAAACTTGTCAAACATGGTAAAGAAACACACTTAAAGAAGTCTGAGCACTATCACCAACAACGCAAGATAATCAGTCTACGTATCCAACATAAGCAGTAGTACATCTCCAACAATAGTTGAACATGGTTCAATTGGTCTCAACAAATCCAAGTTGATGCAACAAGAAAATTTGATTCAACAAGAAGACATCAGTTGGGTTCACATATCAACAACTTCAGGTATTCCTCCCTTGAGGGATCAATAAGTAGTAGTAATAGTTATCGTTGAAAATTTTAGTCGACGAAAAACCAAGCCAAAACTCAGTTGAAGAATACTTAGTCAAAATTCTAGTCCACTTTCATGTCGGGTCGATTCTCGATCGACCACTTCCAGGACAATCATCAGTAAGTAATATAAATGTTGCACGACTGTACAACTGGTGGTACACAATGACATGAAGTCCTCAAAAATATGGTCAAATTATTGCACGACCCTCGACCAATCCAACCAAAATCTATCCTGGTAGTCGACATTGGTCCAAAATTATGTCTTTCACATGTCTTCTGCAAATACATGAAAGCATGATTTCCATTCCTTCGATTTTTATGGCAAGGATGATGATAGGGAACATATTTTTGTGCTAGTTGATTATAAGAAGTAGGCTCAGGGTTAGGTTCACTTACAGGAGTAGAACAACCTAGAATATCAACAACATGCTCAAATTTTGTCATGTGAGGAACATGGAACTCATCAATATGTTCAACACAATCAACAATAGGTTTCTCTTCTGGAAAACCAGTCTAAACTCCACCTGCAACAAATAAAACTTTCCTAGGTGTAGCAAGGCCAGGTGTAGGTAGGGAGGCAACAACAACAACATATCCAAGACTTGTCTTAATGAATGGAGACCTTTTAAAAATGATGATATTATCTGAGGTTTCGATACTCTTTTCAAACTTCAAGCTTCTATTCAACTTAATAGTTGTTTTCTCCAATTCCTTTCTTAAGGAAATAATTTCAGGTTCTAGCTCTTCACAATTTTATTCCTTTTTCTTCAGCTAGATTCTCACCACCTCTTCCATCATTTTTGCCTCTTCTGGTTGAATCTTTAAGTTGGCAATAGTCTTCTATGTTTCTTCAAGACTTTGTGATTTTTTATTTTGAATCATGTCCGGTCTTTTTAATCACCTTTCTAATTTCTCAAAAAGACAACTAAAAAGATTGTGCATTTAATTATCAATATGGGGCTAGTATTGAACTTGAAAACTGTCGTGCACTCTATTTACAGAAACAACTATTATTTCTATGAGTTGTATTAATAGTATCAATGATTAATTTTGTAGTTAGAGTATAGGAAATTCTCAAGCTCTGGAAAGGCTCTACATAAATCCACACTTGCAGGAATTGAAAGCACATTTTTGCAAAAAAGTAAGCATCACAGATTCTGAAAAGGAAAAAAACATGCTAGAAATGAAACACACCAGCTGCAGGTATCAAGAGTATGACTAACTGTATCCCGAAGCAACCTTGACAATCTAATTCTAGGAACACACACTTGCTTGAAAAGAAACACACAAGTTGTGGGTATAAGGAGTATGACTCAACTGTCTCCTGAAGTAACCCCAACTATGTGCAATAATACTAATTGTAGATTTGAAGTCCTAAATTACTCTTGCAGAATTGAAATAGCACACCACGTTTGCTGAAAATAAATCACACACACTGAAAGGAAATTGATTAACTACTTACTGAAAAATAAATTAACTAAGTCCTCAAAATCAGAGCCTAATCTTTGCCAAGATTATCATTTTCATTACCCAGACCAACAAATGCAATTATTGCATTAAGCACATTCATTCAAAACTTACAGGAATGCAAACTAAATCTGAAATGTAATGGGAATGAATAAACAAATGCAATTCTACGTGAATAATCAACTACATAATTTAAATAACAATTAGCAATTAAACATGTCATTATTGCAATAAATCTAATGAACAAATAAATTACTTAAATAAATCAATCTACTATAAATCTGCAAAATAAATCAAATTAATTAAATAATACGCTATGGAACTATAAGTCAATTATTAAAATAAAAGCTTAATAAATTATTTCAACATCATTCGGACATTGCTCTAAGATTCTGCCCCCAAATAATGGAGAGAGTGTTCTCTTTTATAAATAAATTTAATGGAAACTAGAAATAACGAGTATCTAAATCAACCCACTTATGGATTTAATAAATCCTTAGTGGTTACAACAATTTCCTAAATAATCGATAGTTTCCAACTAACAATTAGGAATTAATGAATAACTCCAAGATCTTTTTCTAACAATTAACAAATAATAGATAACTTCCAAGATATTTTGCTAACAATTAACAAATAATAAATAACTCCAATATCTTTTGCCCAAGAATTCCAAGATTCTTGGTTAACCATTCAAACTGATATTTTGTCTTGGAATTAAAAAATTATCTCCATATCTTTAATTTGCTTGGATTAATATTATTGTTGCATGGATCCATAATTGTCACATAGAGTAGTAACAACATGGCTCATGGTTCCAATGGTTCATAGTTCCGGTGTTGGCTCAAGGTTCCAATTGCAACATCATTTTTTGGATGAGTTGCAACACAAAATAGTTCTATGGTGAGTTGCAACAATTGTTGTAAAGAGTTGCAACACCGAATAGTTCACTAGCAAGTTGCAACAGTTGTTGTAAGGAGTTGCAACAATGTGTGGGAGTTTCAGCAATTGAGTTGCAACAATTGTGTTTCAACACTCCAGAGTTGCAACAACTGTCGAGCTAGAGTCATGAAACTCTAGAGTTGCAACAATTGGAACCAAAATACATCCTATGGCGATATCGCAATCTGCACAACAACTTGTCTCGCACGTCATATTTGCAAATTAACTCAAAGATAAATGCAAATACGATATTTTTCTAATGTTTAATCATAAATTCATGCAAAGTACTAAAGAAATGTAATGGAAACACATTAAGTCTAAATCTCACACAATAATGGATTGATACAAGGTCTAGGTAAGAGAAAAGGGGTTAAAAGTAGGGAAAAGATGGTACAAAAATATGTCATTTATGGAGCCCATCAAATCACAATCTTCTTTTTCATATTTTTGCAGTTTTTCATTTTGTTTCAGACTCTTTTTCCTAAGATTATTTATTTCTGTTAAGGCACACATGAGTTCTTCTTTAAGATCCACTTCCCCATCTGTTTCACCATTTTCCTCTTCTTTTGAAACCATCTGTTGTAGGGATTTTATACCCTACAGGAGATGAGCTCCCTTAGGTTCTTCCTATACCTAAGACAGGAATAGAGATACGAGCAAAGGATGATTCTAAACTTGATAATATGTCATGATATACAAATATATCAATTCTCTACCAATGAACACACAAACTTACATGAACAATCATTTAGAGGGAAACATCCAACATATCTTCTATTAATCAAGTAAGCAATATTACAACTTACAGGTGTAAACTGAAGAGATATCTTTCTTCCAAGCTCCTTTCCCATGCCTTGCCGCCAAAATTCCAGAGTAACTTTGCTAGTTCTTTCTCCCCTTTCGCATGGAAATGGATTGGTTCTTATAGGGCTTTAGAGATAAGGCCTTATGATTAATGGGATAAGATCTTCAGGCTTATACTGGAAGCCTTATTGAGACTAAACCCAGAGAAATCAGAGTGAGGTCTCATCCATCACAACCAAGTCCAAAAAAGGGAGCTTCTAGGCTCGGTTGCGACCTAAGTACACAGACATAGAAACCTGGTTGTGACTTGGCAGTCCAGAAAGGGTGACCAACACCTTCAGTTGCAGGCTTGAGGAATGATAAGGGTGACCGAAGGGATATTAGGCTATAAATTCAGTGGTAAGATGATGAAAGATGAGTGAATTGGGTAGGTGACCTCTAGGAGATGATGTCTCAGTGGTTAGGGGGTTAATAATGCTATAACAGATGCCCCCTAAAGTGTGAGGTCATAAGAGGTGTTTGATGGACGAAATACTTTACCAATAAAAAGCGTAGAGCTGTGGGCAAGGAGCTTGGAGAAGAGCATAGCCAGTCCTGCAAAAATGATCTCTAAGGTGGGCATTCCCATGCTCGAGAAAATAGATGATATCATAGGTGCCATAAATACACTGCGGATCTTTGCATGATGCAAGTGATGGCCACAGAAAAGTACACCGTGGATCCATCAAGAAACAAACATGACTCGATTCATGGCCACAAAAGTATACAATATGGATCCATTAAAGATGCAAGTGAAATCATAGCCATGACCAAGTACAAATGTGTATCTATGTGAGGTCACACCAAGCAGTGAGCTCGGAAATAATGTCCATCGCAGCTTGGGAAAGAGTATCGTGGAACAGGAGAGTAATCATCCCCAAGGTCTTCATCCGTAATCTGAATGGTATGAATCTATGACATGCAAATAAATGAGCTGATGTTGAGCATGGTAGAAACCGTATTATTATCGGTAATTAATGTATACCATTAACAAACGTGAGGGAATCCACTGATGATGATGATGATGGAACCCAAGATACAGAGTACAATCTACGAATTGTGAATAAAGGAGTTGACGTCGAACACTCGTAGAGTCATTTGACAGGATTCAATGATGTAAACCCACTGTCAAAATGCAAGGAGACCTGCCACTGATGTCTACAAGTCCCAGGGTACTGGTGGTTTACCAGATTTTAATCCTGGATAATGAGATGAAGTTGACAGGATGAAATCCATCGAAGGAGGGCCTTGATGTATCCCCCATCAATCGACCCGAAACAGGAAAAGATGGATAGTGTGAAAATGAGAATAATGGAGCACGACTGACACATGGATGGCGATAATAAACAAGCATAAAGGGATGACATGTGACTGATGTATGTAGGGCTTCCCTTGAACAAGTATGCACGACAAATGGCTTGACTCAACAACATTAACTCAAGTGAAGACCATAATAATTGTTCATGGACCGGTGAGGGGAACATGACACAATGATGGGAATGGTGGTCAAATGAGAGAAGATGGATAACCTGACTATTGTATGAGGTGATAAAACAGGTGCATTTTTCAAGGGAGACAATGACAACTTCCAGTTAATGAAGACAACAAGATGGAAAAACCCTCTAAAAATTCCCCACCATGATTGGTGAGTACCTCTTTCTAGTTTTACCAGTTAGAGGAGGATAACATATGCTCGTTATAGCTCATCTGGTGATGAGTCCCTAGACATATTATTAACGAACCTGAGGAAGGAGGGGTTTGGTCCCATGAATGGGTCCTTTGTTGTAAATTTTAATGAGTCCAAAGAAGGAAAACTCGATGGCATTTTCCTATCTACAGATTTTGAAAAGGTCGTAAAGAAAACTCTATATACTTACCTGTGGATTTTTCTCAAGCCCATGTAGGTTTTTTCCCGTCTGTGTTTTCAATTTTAGGGAGTATGAAAAACTTAAGTAAGACTCCAGGAGGGAGCACTTTTATCATAATTTTTAGTCTCTTGGGCCCGAAAAAGTTTAAAAAAATGCTAAGGAGAACTCTCCTAACCACAAGGGTTAGGGTGTTCCTTTTTCATAAATAGTCCGTCTGGCCCGAAAAGGGGTAAACGTATACCAGGTGGACGTCTTTTCAAATCTATGATACGAGCGTGAAAAGACAAACATACTCGACGATCTTTTCTTTTTTCAGAAGTCGAAAAAGAGATTAAAAGAGACTCCATATAATGGTTCCAAGGCTTATGTCGATAGTGTTCCTAACAAAAATAAGGTCAGTATATAGTTCCATAAGAAAAAAAAATGGTAAATAGCCAAAAGTGAAGAAAAGGAGATTCTTATACTGTGAAAAGGGTTAAAATGAAGCTATATGTGGGTTAAAAAATAATGTTTTTACCTCATTTTACCCATTTACCTTGGTGAAACTTTGGAGAGCCCTTTTCTTGTTCAAATTTGAAGCGGTGATTGTGAAGCGTGGAACCACAAATCCTGTACCTTCCAGCCATCAAACAACATGTTGGACCTCATCTTACAAAACACATCTTGCATTTTTGTGTTTCATGCATTTATCTGTTAATGGAAAGACTCAAAATTTTTGAGTCTGTGCGGTTGCGATTGGCCTCCTTGCAGGGAGCGACCGAATGGTTCGGTCACTCTATGTGAAGGAGGAAATCGCGATTGGTCACGTCCATAGTATATTTGAGGGGCGACCGACCAGTATGGTCGCGGACGATCACATTGTCAACCAAAGGAGGTCACGACCAAACAAAGTGGTCGCGACCGGTCACCTTGTATGTTCAGGTGGGTCTCGACCAAGTGTATTTTTGACATTTTTTGCAAACAATTTGATGAGTATTGTATATGAATGGGTTATAATAAAAATTTGGTTTTTGTGGTAGGTGTGAGAAACAACGTTGGAGTGGAGAGAATGCAAACATGAGGATAATGATAATGTTGCATTGGATGATCCTCCCACTTTACATGCTTTGAGGAATTGTGGGTTACTAAAATTATTCTTTTGTTAGAACATGTGAGCTCAACCAGTCTTGTTACAGAGGTTGGTTGATATGTGGGATGAAGATCAACAACACTTTGTGGTACGAGACCATGTATTAACCTTGGAGATTGAAGATATATAATTTTTTATGGGATTGTCTCATCATGGTGCCACTGTGGTCTTGGTAGGTGGCAAGAGGGGTGGTGCAGATCGGGTGGATGACTATGTGGCACGCTACTGTCACCCAGGTATGCAGAAGAGCAACAATAAACTGCCAATTAGTTAGGTAGTGGACTTGACCTTACGTACTATTCCATTCACCATTACATGTGCAACATGGAGTATTGGGCCACACTTGGCTTCGAGGAGCCAAGTATATTATGCAATGATGAGTCTATCCCCTACAATATATAACTGGTGTGTTGTAGTGTTGGAAAATATGAAGGACCAGTTGACCAAATGTAGGTTGGGTCGACAAAAGTAATTTTGTTATGGATCCATTTTGTTATCTTTCTTTTTCAAGTGGGTGCCTTCATCATGTCCATGGGATGTGGTGGCAGATGTTGGGTATAGAGATCCAACTATGAAGAAATGGACAAATCTGTTGTCTTGACTCGGAGGGGGGGACACAATTCCAGTTTGACACCATTTTTTTTTATATTGGGATCGCCAGATAGTGGTGATAGATGATTATGCATATTACAGTGTGGATTACCATGAAAATCTAGATATGGTTCTCCCCAAGGAGGAAAGATTTAGTGATGAATTTGGTAAGAAAGATAAATTTTTCAGTATATATATTTTTGTTTTGTATTTTTAATGTTTTTGTGATTTTATGATATATAAATGTTTTGTGTGTAACATAACAAATAATTTGTGATGGGCAGAATGTACGCCAACACGTCTAGCAGGTATATCACCACTAAATAGGCGAGGTGAAAAACTCAGGATTGGGAGAGGACTGCATGGTGGGAGAGTTGATGCAGAGCTCTTGGAGGATCTTGAGGAGAATCTTGATCATTTGACTATAGGAATTTCGATGCCAAATATGGATGATATACCTCTACGTATGAAGAGGAGCGTATTAGGTGTGGGGAACTAGTTTGGGAACCTTCTGCGAAAGATCATGTGAGAAGTCATTTGTTATAATGACCATAGGGATTCTCAAGATGACTAGTGTTCTTTAGTATGATGGACTTTTGGTGCATTTTATGTTGCAGATATATGGGAGGAAAGCCCAATTTTTTTATGCTATACCAGTTTCATATTTTTTTGGACACACTTTATATATATATGGACATATGGCCTTGTGATTTATTCTCATATATATGTGATGAAATGGTTTATACAATGTTTGTTTTAATGTATTGCTTTTTAATGAAGTAGATGCCAATTCAACACAAAATTTTCTAGTGAGTCAACTAAGGAATTGAATTGTCTTGGCATATGTTCATAAGTGATAAAATTAAATGATCCTTCCAAGAGTCGTACCCTTAAATATTTTTAAAAAAGGATAGGATGTCGAATAGAATAGGTCGTGTTGAGGTGTGAAACAATGAGCTCAGAATCTAGGTGTATTATCAGGTGACGTATGCCGAAAGCATATTCTTCGGTTAGAAGTTCAATGATGACACTGTATTCTGCAACATTGTTCTTTGTAGGTCCTAGATAGATGCCCCCACAACTGAATATATCATTGGTGGGTGAAAGGAGCACCGAAGCAGTGGAAGCGATATTCCGAGAGGTGCGACTACCTCCATACGTGCATCCATAATAGGATGAAGGAAAGGACGACATCTGCAGCTCAAGCATTTAAGTAGGATAAGAATATTGACAAAGACTATCACATACAAGGAAGACAAAAACAACCATATCATACTATAATACATATGGTACAAAAGCACTAGATAGTGTGAGGCTTATGCATAGTACTTTTTCAAGTAGAGCCCATTACAGAGCTCCAGAAGAATATTTCCTTCGTAATCAACTAACTCATAGGCTCCTTTTTGAAGAGCATTTTTGAAAACATAGGGGCCATGCCACAGGGGTTTGAATTTTCCTGCGCCTAGATTATCACGGTCTTGATCATAGACCAACGCCAAGTCACCTTCTGAAAACGTTCAAGGGCGAATTTTTTGATCATATTGTGACTTTACTCGCTTTTGGTGGTTCATTAGCCATGATGGCCATGCGACATCTCTCATCAAGGTGAGATAAGTATACTAGTCGTTCTTCTTCAATGGAGGTATCGGGAAAGAGTTCGACAACTAGCTTAAGTGAGGAAATTTCACATTCATTGGGTAGTACTACCTCTAAGACATACAGAAGTAGAAAGGGTGTGAAGCCCATGGAAGATTGGCAGTCATTCGATATGCCCATAAGGTTGAGAATAAAATTATATGCCAATTAGATTTATGTTTTCCAATCATCCTTTGGAGCATTTTTTTGAGTACCTTGTTAATGGACTCAACTTGACCATTTTCTTGTGGATAATAAGGAGAAGAGTGCTCTTGGTCAAAATACAAAAGGGTAGATAAATCATTCATCATGTTATTACAAAAATGTGATCCATGATCGGTCACTATAGACTTAGGTACATTGAATCTTGCGATAATATGATTGAATACGAATAATGTTGCAGTTTTGGAGTCATTAGAGTATGTGGGCATGGCTTCTGCCCATTTGGTGAAATAATCAAAGACCACAATTATGTAATTATGACCAACAATAGAAGAGGGTTTACATGTGGTATAATCAATGCACCACTTAGCGAAAGATCCAACTGCAATAATAGGATGTAGGGGAGCGGGATGTGCACACATTTTCTTAGAAAAAATCTAACACGTTTGGCATTTTTGGACTGCATTCATGCAATCTCTAAAGATTGTGGGCCAAAAATACCCTGTGTGTAAAATTTTATGGGCAGTGGCTGACCCAGAAAGATGGTCGCCACATGCTCCTGAGTGGCAGTCATTAAGAATTTTTTATGCTTCTGAGTGGATGACACATCAGTGTAACACCATATCTACCCCATGATGGAAAAGTGTATCACCAATGATGAGGTAGTGTCAGAATTGATGGCGTATGCGACGACGATCGTCTTTGGACATTTGAGGGTGGAAGCGTTGGGTTTGGAGATAAATGAGGATGTCTCCATACCATGGGCCAAAAGAGTCGATGAGGAACAAAGATTCATTAGGTAATGAATCTTGGACCATTGATTCGTCAATGACTCGGGGAAGATTTGGGGGTAGAGAACTCGTGGTCAAATCCTTGTAATAAGACAATGCATTTCGAGTAGCGACCTCCCAATATATGACGTGATAATATATATTTCATAGGATTAGCATCAACTATGACAATAGTAGTTCGAAGAAGAATGTAATGTCGTAATCGTTGGACATTGAAGATTGCTACTAGTGCCAACTTCTCGACATAAGGATAATGAATTTCGGTGCCAACTAAGCCTTAACTAAGGTAGTAAATAACATGTTTGTTATTGTCTTCGATAGTTTGGACTAAGACTATTTCGATAGTAGTACTGGATGGCGCAAGGTACAAGGTATAATCTTGATTATAATTTGTGGGTTTCAATAGCAAAATGGATGTAAGAATGTGCTTTAGTTGATCAAAAGAACGTTGAGCTTGTTTGTCCCAAATGAATGGGAAAACCTTTTTAAGTAATCACATGGAACCCTTAGTAATCTCTGCGTAGTTGACGACGAACCGTCTTAAGAAATTTGTTTGTCCTTCCAATTTCGGAAGTTAGTTAATAGTAATGGGAGGAGGAAAAATGATAATGGCCTCAACTTTAGGGGGATCCACTCAGATTCCAAACTTGGATACAATAAAACCAAGGATATGACCAGATTCCACAACAAATATGCATTTTTGTGGGTTAAGACAAATGTTGTAATGTCTGTAATGAATAAAGATTTGTCGTAGATGATCGATATGATCTTGTCGCTTGGGAAATCTAGCGGGTAGGTCATATAGATAAGGTTTCCATATATGTTTAATGTCATGGAAAGCATAAGTCATGGCCCATTGGAAAGTGGCACCAACATTTTTGACACCAAAGGGTAAATTTCGATAAGCGAAACTACCCCATGGGCATATAAAGGTGGTTTTGTGTTGGTCCTCTAGTATGATTTCAATTTGATTATAGCCAGAGAAGTCGTTCATGAACGAGAAGACTTCGCATCTGGCACAATCATCAATGATATGATCAATGAAGGGGGTGGAAATTTTTTCCTTAGGACAAGCCTTGTTAAGGTCCCTATAATCAACACATACTCAGATCGTGTCTTGCTTCTTGGTGATGGGTATGATATTGGAGACCCATTCTATAAGGAGCGCGAGATAGATGAAACCAACATTCAATAATTTTTGAACTTCGGCCTTAATTGCTGCGGATTTTCATGGGTGAACTGGATGGAGCGATTGTCAAACGGGACGGGCTCTGGGATATGTCTTAATTTCATGAACAACGATCTGTGGGTCAATTCCTAGAATTTCTTCATATGACCAGGCAAAAGTATCGCAGAACTCTATAAAAAGGGTAGTGTAACATTCAATCTCTTTAGGAGAGCAATATGCACCTATCTGGATGTGTTCTGTGATCCTAGGTTTAATTGATCGATTGAGATAGTCTTAGAAATATTTCCCAAGTTTCCTTCTGATGGAGAGGAATATGACTTGGAGGTTAATAAGGACGGGTCTTGGGCCTGTCTTGGGCATCAGTAGAAACGAGGGTTCGAATATGTGTTTCTATCCTCTCTTGATTGGGGAGAAAGAGGATTGGTGGTGATGGTGTTCCCAGTGTCGGTCTTGAAGAGACATGACTTCCATTATAGCTTCATCTAATGGGAAGATGATATCTAGGAATTCATCCTTGAAATGTTCAGGGGTAACCCAATAAGGAGAGGAAAACTGATTTTTCTCCTCATCCGGTAGGAGTTTAGAATCAATGTTAGCAAATTTGTCTATTGTCTGGATGGCCAAATAATATGATCATTCAGCTGAGGATAAAGGCATGGAAGCTTCGAAGGATTCTATATTGGAAGAGTGAATAATTACCCAAGGGTCGAAAGAACCAAGGGATTTACAACAAAAGGTAGAGATCATATTGATCAGAGCTATTTGAGAGGTATCGGGTGCAGGTAAAGGGAAGGTTCCCATAAGGGTCGGATAGAGGCCTACACCTATA
Source organism: Picea sitchensis (assembly GCA_010110895.2). Lineage (NCBI taxonomy): Eukaryota > Viridiplantae > Streptophyta > Pinopsida > Pinales > Pinaceae > Picea > Picea sitchensis. The sequence continues at coordinate 49,616 of SNQJ01S0050091.1, read as the reverse complement.
CTCTCATATTCAGGTGTTGAATCGCCTATGAATGGTACATTTGTGTTGGGCTTAAGTCGCACGTCAGGTGTACAATAATCAAGTTGGTCTAATGTCACTATCTTTCCTTGGTGGGGAAAGCAGCTAATTCGAAAGAAAGAGGATGCCACTACCTTCATAGCATAAAACCAAGTACGACCTAAAAGGAGATTGTAGTCGACATTAGCATCGATTACTTCTACTTCGACGGAGGTCGTTTTACCAGCTAGTTTGATTGGTAGGGAGGGAAAACTACCATGCGGTTTGAAAAAATATCCATCAAAGTCCTTCAAGATGGCTTCCAATGTAGTAAGTTGTGGCGAGCCTAAATATTTCCAACAAGTCATTGACATAATACAAGTGGTCGCACCTTCATCGATCACAGTTCGAAAAAAAAATTTGTTAAGTGAACGAACTGTGATTTGTAATGCAAGTTGGTGTGAAAGGCGGGGTTCACCTTGGTCAACGTTAAACGAGATAATGTTTGACTTTGAGGGGTCAATTCCCCCAATGAATATTAATAAATCTTTTCATTGGGTTCGACAATTCTGCAATACTTCGAGGGCGTACATGCCACATGGGGCTTGAGCAAGATCCTCCACTATACTATAGTGGTGGGTTGCTCGAGCATTAGGGTTATCTTTCGTTCAATGAAGTACCCCTTTTGGAGGGAGAAAAGAGGGTTCTATACTTGGTTTCTCGAGAGTGAGAGGGCCATTGGGTGGGGTTGGAATGGGATAATATTTTGATGGAGGATTCTCATCCCGAGAGTCATAATTCTTAGTTCTCGTGGATAACGTCATGGATTTAACCATCAAGATATTGGTGGTTGAGGACTCAGGGTTGCCCCCAATTGGGGGTGGTTTTGTTTTCACAACTAGTTGTTGTTGTTGGGGGGCGAAAGGGTTTGTTAACACTGCAAGTGTAGAAGAGGATGGGCCTCGTTCGAGATATTGATGGATTTAAACGAGACAAGGACAATCTTTGGTGAAATGATCCTCTTTACAAATCATGCAGGGATATTTGAACTTTTGTTTAAGTTTACCCTCGGCATATTTTTCTTGTGTCTTGGGGCCCGACTGCTCAGAAGAGTTTTTCTTTTTCTTATTATTGTTACCCTTCTTTTTTCTTCCGGATGGCTGCAGGTTTTTGGCTGTGGTGGACTGCACTGAATTAACCTCAGAGGTTTGGGCAGGGGGCTTCGTTGGAGTAATTGTGTGGAAAAATGAACTGGTATTGCTAGTTTTATTTAATGGTTTGTGTTACCCAGTCATTTGACCATATGAATCAGTAGAATCAGGACAGATCATTCCATCGGCATGGGGTCCGGGTGACAGTTTGGTTGGTTTGTTCGATGAGTGAGGAGCATGGGGAATCAAGTCGTATAACATGTCAGACTGATAATATACTAAGTCTAGATATTGGGCAAGAGATATGTCTTGTTCCTCTATAACGACGCCTCCCATCGTGACATCTCGAACGATAGGTGGCAAAAGAGACTTGGTAAACCAATCAACTAATATTTGATCCAAGATTGTGGCTTTAATTAGTCTTCGTTGGCGTCTCCATTCATGAATGTGATCAGAGATATGGGTGGAGTTCAATTAGCATAACAATGTTAAAATCTCAGTACCAGTTTCATATCTGATCAGTAATTGGAAGTGTGTAAAAAATTCCATAGTAAGGGAATTGCAGTCGTCAAAGGAGTTCTGCAGCATCTCTATATACCATTTGGCTGCGGATCATGTAAGAGTTCGCTAGAAAAGTCGTAATTGGATGGAATCATCCATCAAAGATTTTGAAGAACACCACAGGTGGAAAGTCATCACGTGATTATTTGGATAGTCTCCAGGCTTTCCATTGAACTTGGGAATATCGAAAGGGAGTTTGGCAGGAATGGGGGGCCAAAAAGGGGAATGTCGTATGGGGTCATTAGTCAACCTTGAAAGATCATGAAAATATAAAGTTGCCAAAAACGGAAGTTGTTTGTTGACCTGTGGAGGTGGATTATGTGGTCCTCCTCCATATGGGTGTTGTTATGGAGGTCCTCCTCCGTAAGGTGGTCCTCTAGAGGGTCCTCCACCATAGGGTGGTCCTCCGGGGGGTCCTCCTCCATAAGGTGGTCCCCCGAGACCTTTTCCTCCATAGGGGGGTCCTCCAGAGGGTCCTCCTCCATAAGGAGGTCCTCCAGAGGGTCCTCCTCCATAAGGAAGTCCTCCAAGAGGTTTGCCTTCATAGGGTGGTCCACCAGGGGGTCCGCTAGGAGGTCCTCCACCATAGGGTGGGCCTCCAGGAGGTCCTCCTGGTTGTGGAGGTTGGTTGATCTAGATTATTTTGAGAATGCCATGAAGGAAGAAATATAACTGAGATATAACAATGAAATACACAAAAATATAGAAGAGAACACAAAAATACAGTGAAACCCAACTAAACCATTGTAGAACACAAACTGAAAAAATGGGGTAGCTTATCTCTAAAAAGAAAGAGATGTTGGCTACGCTTCATTCACAAGAATCTTTACATCACACTCCATTGCATGCTTAAAGGTCCTCCTTCACCTCAATTATATATGAGAGAGTGAGAGGAGAACAATTCCCATGATGCATGTGGTATAAATTGTACTAAGTTTATAAAATTTCATAGGCATGTAAAATACTAGGACTTCCAGGGCGGTCACCCATCCCAGTAATACTCTATCCCGAGCGCGCTTAACTGCGGAGTTCTAATGGGATTTGGTGAATTAATGCTATGTTGTAGGCATGT
>SNQJ01S0050091.1:0-46825 GCA_010110895.2 Picea sitchensis | reverse complement strand
TCTCATGTCTAAAGGATTGTAATTCTCGGGAACCCATTGTGAAGTCATTGTTGGCTTCGTCATCAGTGGAGTCACTAGATAATTTTCTTGAAACTATCAAAAGATAAGGAAAAACACCCTAAGTGGAGTTGCCAGGTAAGCTTGTAAGATAAGGCTTCTATAGGCAAGGCTTACCAAAAAGTGTCATCTTTGAGGAAGGTTTGACTCTATGTTACCTGACAACGACGCCAAAATGTTATCGCATAGTTTGTAGTAAGGATAAAGGCTAGAGATTGAAGAGGCAAACTGGCATAACTGGAACCAATCCCACCCAATGTCACCTCAATGGGATGGTTCTTTCTGTTTAAGGGAGGTAAGGCCCAGGGGAGACGTCCCCGGTGACCTGGGGTTTTGAGAAGGAAAAGGATTGTAAGACAAAGATAAGTTTTCCCCCTCACAAGTCACCACCAAGAAGATAGTTCAGCTAATAGTCAGTAATAAAGTATAACCAAAAAGAGAGATACACCTACCTGAGACAAAGCAGCAAGAAACTGATATGCAACATCCTAGAGCAAAACGTTATCCCTCCTTAGGCTTATCCAACCTGCCACACGTGCCAAAACTTCCCCAGCTGTCTCCCAAAGCATCCATGCTGCTAGGTGACATGATGGTCATGACGGGTGATGTCCAAGGCCTTCCAAGGCCAACGTTCCACTGAAAAGGGCACAATCCCCCTAGGTTAAGTTGTGTCAGGGTGCATCTGGTGAAACGTCCTCCTCTTCTCCAGTGCAAAGCCTCTGACCATCTCTGTCCTACCTCTGCGCCCCTGATGGGGTCCCAACATCCATCTGGTGGGATCTTCAGCCCCATGGAGGTCTGAACTGATCATCTCCCCATTGTACCGGTCCAATATGGTACCTCTCCGTCAGGCATGATCCTGCACATCAACAACTACGCCCTCCATGGGCTCATAAGTCACAAGGATCATACCATTGTCAATCACATCTCATCATCAATATTATTAAACATGTGCATAAAACCCCTATTACCGTAGTTAAAAGCTCAAAGACATTATACAAGCCTGCAATGCAAGTTTGGAGAGAGTGGCAGGGCGTCCTATTGGGCTAGTGTCTACTGGAAGAGGAAATTTTTCGGAAGAGACCTCATCTGAGCCATGCAAGTGGGTGATGTGGATAAGGGAGGTCTAGGCAAATGGGTGCAATGAGGGAAGAGGGTGAAAATCTTTACCTGTGGGTGCCTTTGTAGAACACGAGCTACACGTATCCTAGATGCAATTTTTTCCAAGCCCACTCATGCCTTTTGTTCTTTATTCTTTATTCTTTTATTGCTTTTTATTCAAGAGGCTAATCAGGGGACACTGCCCTGGCGTGGTGACCAGTGGTGACAACGTTACCCACAAGTACTTTTGCAGAAATGAGAAGGTTGGCTCGTGATGAGACCTCCTTTCCCTTGGCCATGCAACCAAGAGTCACTACCCTGGCATGGTAACTAGATGGTGGTAATGTCATACTTCTAGGTACCTATGGACCTAATAGACTGGCTCGTGATGAGACCCCCTTTCCTCTGACTAGGTCTTGCTTTGTTATTTTTACGGGTTCCTCTTGTTTCTTGTTGAGAAGCCTTTTATTTCTTTCTCAGGGATCCCTGGGCAAAGCATCTCAAGGTTTTATTCTTAGGATTTTATCTTTTTCCATCTTGCTTTTATTTTCTAGGCCTTTAGCCCCTTCTTCCCATGAGGTAAGGTGCAATCCTATAAATAGGTCAACCCATTTTCCCGGACCAGTGTAATGGGATAGGTGATCGGGAAGCAAGATGAAAAGGTGATGCTATGATGGGAGTGGAGATGGATTTTCAGAAATCCCCCCAATGGCAAACCAGAACATACGAACACATGCTTACTAGGGCATCTTGTCAATCCCCCCAGACATGGTCAAGTGGGAAAGTATAAGATCCAAGCATTTATTAGAAACAAAAGGAATCAAATGCACATATTCAAAGGTTTTGAAGATCAGAATGACACATATCATGATACCCAGACTCATTACCTCATGGAGGAAGAGCCATCTTAGACACAAGACCAAGCCGATGGTGATGGATGTTGTTGTTGCTGATAAGGTAGAGGCGCTGAAAATGAGAAAAGATGGGCCCTCCAGGGCCATGCTAAAGTCGATCCGGCTCTCGGTACTCCATGTGTAGGTCATGTGGGCCTCGAGACATGATCTCCTAGTCATCCCTAAAAGGGGGGGATAACAATGACCAATAGATGAGATGGACAAATCTGCGTCAGAAGAGAGATTAGACGGTGTCAGAGTACACCAACACATTTCATACCTTGCACTCAAAGCTGAGTATCAAAGACTCCAAGCGACACCTGGTTTTGAAGTACCATAGTGGTCTACACAGGTACATCCAAACAAAGATGGATTTTTTGGACATCTCCTCATTGGGAGCTTCTTATCGATATGTAGTCAAAATTGAGCAGAAATTCAAGTAGGAAAGTAAGTGGGAGAAGCGTGAAAAAGGAAGCTCTAACTCACATAATGAAGGACAGAGCAAGGAAGGCCAGCCTCAAGAGATCCAGCTCTAGATGCAGGCAAAGAAGGGTAATGGGAGGTCTAAGAAACACATCAGAAAGTGGTGTGAGTTCCACAACAACCCTTGGAATAACACTGATGAATGTCGTTCAATACACTCATTAGTGGCCAAGCTCAAAGATAAATATCCAAACCCCAACTTGGACCCTGATTCAAAAAATGATAAAAGGAGACAGATCATTGATGCAAAACCCACTACTATTGTTGCAACTATAACAATCCAACTAGAAGAGGATACTGAAAGGGGAGCGACTCTTCCATTCACAAATGTGGGTGAAGGGGACCCCACTGCATTTTATTGTTGATAGTGGAAGCCAAAATAACATCATCTCACCAGAGGTTGTCAAGCAGTTGGATTTTCCAACAACACCACACCTGTAGCCATAAAACATCGGGTGGCTTCGCCAGGGTCAAGATCTTCGTGTCAACCAACAATGTCGCCTATCCTACAACATCAAGCCCTTCAAGGATGAGGTATTATGTGATGTTTCCCCACTAGAAGTCTGTGATGTTATATTAGGCCGACCATATATGTGGAGGCGTCATGTTATTTATGAGTCTTGACCTTGTAGTGTCATTGTTACTCTGGGGGGTCGGCTATACAGGATAACATAGGTAGTTTCAACTATTGTCCCACCAAAAAAATGCCACAAAGTAATCTCTCATACTGCAAAGTTTAGCCTCTTCCCAATCTGATCAGAAGGTGAACAAAAGGACACTGCAACCACTGTAGCCTTAACCCAAGACCTTTCTGTCCAACAGAAGCAGATTGACAAGATTGTAGAAGAGTACCAAGATGATCTTTTTACACCTATGGGGGTGCCTCCATACTGCCCAGTCAAGCAAGGTTATAACAGAACCCTTCATACTCTTCATGCTGCATCTTCACACTTCCCAGTCAAGGCAAGGTTATAACAGAATCTCTCACTCTTCTACATGCCGTGATCTTCAATTTTATTAGATTCCCAGACACTCGTAGATCATGTAATCCAGATTGGTTGGAATGTGATTCAACTCTCCAACAACAGTTCATAAAACCTCTAACAAGCTAAGAATTATAGTAGCTCTTCAACAAGGAAATCACCACCCAAGCTTCAGATTTGAAGGTATATCCTCAGATCCCATAGAACTTGGACGAATGGGGACCATTGCTTCCAGTAAAGGAGAATGATCTAGATGGACCCCCAATGGCCATCCACCTTTCCATTGAATCACCATTTTGAGCCTCCTCGTGGGTTTCATAAACATGACATTCATTTCCTTTTATGGAGAATGGAAATGTAATGTCATCTCTATCTGTTAATTGGCATACACTTCATGGGTCGGTCTTATGTATTATGCCATAACATAGCATTAATTCACCAAAATCTCCCATTAGAACTCCGCGCTGTTACCGATGAGTATTACCGGGATGGGGGTGTAATCACCTCGAAGTCCGATTGTTTTATATGCCTATGAAATTTTATAAACTTAGTACAATTTATACCATGCAGTCAGGAATTGGTTCTCTCTCACTCTCTCATATATATAATTGAGGTGAAGGAGGACCTTTACATGCAATGGAGTGTGATGATTCTTAGGAATGCAGAAGCTGAGCTAACATCTCTTCTTTTAGAGATAAGTCACCCCATTTTCACTTTGTGTTCTACAAATGGTTTAGTTGGCTCTAACGATTTTTGTGTTCCCTTCTATATTTTGTGTATTTCATTGTTATATTCCCGCTTATATTTTCCTTCATGGCATTCTCAAAATAATCTAGATCAACTAACCTCCACAACTGTGAGGGACTTCTGAGGCTCCACTCCATGGGTGGAGGACTCCAGCTTTAATTCCCTGGTGGACCACCCTATGAAGGCAAACCTCTTGGAGGACTTCCTTATGGAGGAGTAGAATTTTCTCCTGAGGGACTCCTCTTATGTGAGTGAGGACCTTCCGGGAGGACCCCCATGGAGGAGGTCTCGGGGACTCACCTTGGAGGTGAGACTCTCCGAGGGACCACCCTAAGGGTGAGGACCCTCTAGAGGGATCACCCACGGAGAGGACCTTCCAGAACAACACCTATATGGAGGGGGGACCATATAACCCACCTCCATGTGTCAACAAACAACTCCGCTTGGCAACTTTATATTTTCATGATCTTTCAAGGTTGACTAATGACCTATTACCATATTCCCTTTTTGCCCCCATTCCCAGCCAAACTCCCTTTCTCGAGATTCTGCCCAATGGAAAGCCCTCGGAGACTATCCAAATAATCATGTGATGATTTTCCATTTATGGTGTTATTCCAATTCTTTGATGGATGATTCCATCCTAATACTTAATTTTCTAGCTTAACTCTCTTACATGATCCGCAGCCAAATGGTATATAGAAATGTTGTGAAACTCCTTTGATGACTTTAATTCACTTTCTATGGAATTTTTTACACACTTCCAATTACCGATCAGATATGAAATCGGTAATCGTAGATTTTAACATTGTTATGCTAATTGAACTCCACCCATATCTCTGATCACAATCATGAGTGGAGACGCTTTAAATCTAAGACTAATTAGCTACAATCTTGATCAATATTAGTTGATTGCTTCATTAAGTCTCTTTTGCCACCTCTATCGCTCGAGATGTCATTGATGGGAGGCGCCAAGAGAGAGGAACAAGACATATATATTGCCCAATATCTAGACTTAGTATATTATCAGTCTGACACATTATAAAACTTCATTCCCCATGCTCCTCGGCCATCAAAAACTAACTAAAATCATTACACTGGACTCTATGCCGATGGAATGATCTCATTCCGATTCTACCGGACTATATGGTCAAATGGACTGGTAACATAAACCATTAAATAAAACTAGTAATACTACCATTTTTCCACACACTATCTTTTAACGGTCCCCGCCTAAACCTCCGAGGTTAATTCAAGGCACCCAATTACCCAAAACTCCGCAGCCCATCCGAAGAAAAGAAGGGTACAATAATAAGAAAGAAAACTCTTCCGGAAAGCAATGCCCCAAGACACAAGAAAAATATGCCGAGGGTAAACTTAAACAAAAGTTCAAATATCCCTGCATGATTTGTAAAGAGGATCATTTCACCAAAGATTGTCCTTGTCTCGTTTAAATCCATCAATATCTCGAACAAGGACCATCCTCTTCTACACCTACAATGTTAACAAATAATTTCCCCCATTAGAAACAATAGTTGGTTGTGAAAACACATCCACCCCCACTTGGGGGAAACCCTGAGTCCTCAACTACAAACATCTTGATGGTTAAATCCATGACATTATCCACCAGAACTAAGAATTATGACTCTCAGGATGAGAATCCTCCATCAAAATATTATCCCATTCCAACACCACCCAATGGCCCTCTAACTCTCGAGAAACCAAGTATAGAACCCTCTTTTCTCCCTCCAAAAGGGGTACTTCATTGAATGAAAGATAACCCTAATGCTCGAGCAACCCACCACTATAGTATAGTGGAGGACCTTTCTCAAGCCCCATGGCATGTACTTCTAAGTATTGCAGAATTGTCCAACCCAATGAAAAGATTTATTAACATCCATTGGAGGAATTGATCCTTGAGAGTCAAACATTATCTCTTTTAACATTTACCAAGTGAACCCCTCCTTTCACACCAACTTCAGTATCATAAATCACAGCCTGCTCACTTAACAAAAATGTTTTTTGAACTTTGATCGATGAAGGTGATACCACTTGTATTATGTCAATGACTTGTTGGAAATATTTAGGCTCGCCACAACTTACTACATTGGAATCCATCTTGAAGGACTTTGATGGATATTTTTTCAAACCGCATGGTAGTTTTCCCTCCCTACCAATCAAACTAGTTGGTAAAACCACCTCTGCCAAAGTAGAAGTAATCGATGCTAATGTCGACTACAATCTCCTTTTAGGGTCGTGCACTTGGTTTTATGCCATGAAGGTAGTGGCATCCTCTGTCTTCTGAATTATCTGCTTTCCCCACCAAGGAAAGATAGTGACATTAGACCAACTTGATTATTGTACACCTGACGTGCGACTTAAGCCCAACACAAATGTACCATTCATAGGCAATTCAACACCTGAATATGAGAGTATAGGTGTAGACATTTATTCTACCCTTATGGGAAGCTTCTCTTTACCTGTACCTGATACCCATCAAAGAGCTCCGATCAATATTATCACTTCCTTTTATGGTAAATCCATTGGTTCTTTTCTCTCAATCTTGGGTAATTACTTACTCTTCCAATATCAAATCCTTTGGAGATTCCATGCCTTTATACCTAGTTGAATTATCATATTCAGCCATCCAGATAGAAAATGAATATGATAACATTGATTCTAAACTCCTACCGGATGAGGAGAAAAATCAGTTTTCCTCTCCTTATTGGTTACCCCTGAACATTTCAAGGATGAATTCCTAGATATCATCTTCCCATTAGATGAAGTTATAATGGAAGTCATGTCTCTTCAATACCAACCCTGGGAAGACCATCACCACCAATCCTCTTTCCTCCCCAATCAAGAGAGGATAGAAACACATATTCAACCCCTCATTTCTACTGACACCCAATACCCATCCTTGTTACCCTCCACGTCATATTCTTCTCCATCATAAGGAAACTTGGGAAATATTTCTAAGACTATCTCAATCAATATTTCATTCAAACTTGGGATCACATAACACATCCAGATAGGTGCATATTGCTCTCCTAAAGAGATTGAATGTTACACTACCCCTTTTAAAGAGTTTCACAATATTTTGCCTCGGCTTCATATGAAGAAATTCTAGAATTGACTCATGATCGTTGGTTCATGAAATTAAGATATCCTGTGAGTCTGCCCCCTGCTTGATAATCGGGCTTCCATCCAGCCTACCCATGAAAATCCCAAGCAAGAATTACAAATAAGTTCAAAAATTATTGAATGTTGGTTTCATCTATCTCGCGCTCCTTATAGAATGGGTCTCCAATATCATACCCATCACCAAGAAGCAAGACACGATCTGAGTATGTGTTGATTATAGGGAATTTAACAAGGCTTATTGTCCTAAGGAAAAAATTTCCACCCCTTTCATTGATCATATCATCGACGAATGTGTCGGTAGTGAAATTTTCTCATTCATGGACGGTTTCTCTAGCTATAATCAAATTGAAATCATAATAGAGGACCAACATTAAAACCACCTTTATATGCCTCCATAGTAGTTTCATCTAAATTACCCTTTGGTGTCAAAATGTTGGTGCTTAATTTCTCTCCATCAATGACTTATGCTTTCCATGACATTAAATACACCATGTAGCCTTATCTAGATGACCTACCTGCTAGATATCCTAAGCAACAAGATCATATCGATCATCTGTTTTACAACCTTGCCCCATTGTGACATAAAGATTTATCTTAACCCACAAAATGCATATTTGTTGTGGAATCTATCCATCTCCTTGGTTTCATTGTTCTAAGTTTAGAACTGGTGGATCTTCTTAAAGTTGAGGCCATTATCATTTTCCTCCTCCCATTACTATTAACCAACTTCATAAAATGCAAGGACAATAAAATTTATTAAGACGGTTCATCATCAACTACGCATAGATTACTAAGGTTTTCATGTGATTACTTAAAAAGGTTTTCCCATTCATTTGGGACAAACAAGCTCAACGTTCTTTTGATCAACTAAAGCACATTCTTACATCCATTTTGCTATTGAAACCCACAAATTATAATCAAGATTTTACCTTGTACCTTGCGCCATCTAGTACTACTATCGAAATAGTCTTAGTCCAAACTATCGAAGACAATAAAAAACATGTTATTTACTACCTTAGTTAAGGCTTAGTTGGCACCGAAATTCATTATCCTTATGTCGATAAGCTAAGTAATTAGTATGCCTTCATGTCCATTACTTACATTACATTCTTCTTCAAACTACTATTGTCATAGTTGATGCTAATCCTATGAAATATATATTATCACATCATATATTGGGAGGTCGCTACTCGAAATGCATTGTCTTATTACAAGGATTTGACCACGAGTTCTCTACCCCCAAATCTTCCCTGAGTCATTGGATTTAATCATGGTCCAAGATTCACACTCTAATGAATCTTGTCCATCGACTCTTTTGGCTCCATGGTATGGAGACATCTCTCATTTATCTCCAAACTCCAACGCTCCACCCTCAAATGTCCAAAGACGATCGTCGTCACATACACCATCAATCTCGACACTACGTCATCATTGTTGATACACTTTTCCATCATGGGGTAGATATTATACAGCACTCCATGTGTCATCCACTCGTACATAAAAATTCTTAATGATCGCCACTCGTGAGCATGTATGACCATCTTTCCGTCACCACTGCATTTATAAAATTTATTGACACAGGTATTTTTGGCCTTACACCTTTTTAGAGATTGCATGAATGCAGTCCAAAAATGCCAAATGTGTTAGATTTTTCTAAGAAATGTGTGCACATCCCGGCCCCTATATCCTATTATTGCGTTGGATATTTCTAAGTGGGGCATTGGTTTTACCACATGTAAACCCCCTTTTGTTGTTGGCCATAATTACATAATTGTGGTTCTGGATTATTTCACCAAATGGAGAGGTCATGCCCACATACTCTAATGACTCCAAAACTGCAACATTATTCAGGATTCAACTACATGACGCAAGATTCAATGTACCTAAGTCTATAGTCACCGATCATGGATCACATTTTTGTAATAACATGATGAATGATTTATCTACCCTTTTGTATTTTGACCAAGAGCACTCTTCCCATATTATCTTACAAGAAAATGGTCAAGTTGAGTCCATTAACAGTACTCCAAAAAATGTCTCTAAAGGGATGATTGGAAAAACATAACCCACTGGCATATAATTTTATTCTCAACCTTATGGGCATATCGAATGACTGCCAATCTTCCATGGGCTTCACACCCTTTCTACTTGTGTATGTCTTAGAGGTAGTACTACCCAATGAATGTGAAATTTCCTCACTTAAGCTAGTTGTCGAACTCTTTCCCGATACCTCCATTGAAGAAGAACGACTAGTATACTTATCTCACCTTGATGAACGATGTCGCGAGGCCATCATAGCTAACGAATCCCACCAAAAGCAATTAAAGTCACAATATGATCAAAAAAAATGTCCTCGAACTTTTTCAAAAGGCAATTTGGTATTGATCTATGATCAAGACCGTGATAATCTAGGCGCAGTAGGCACCAAACTGTGGCATGGCCCCCTATGTTTTCAAAAAATGCTTCAAAAAGGAGCCCATGAGTTAGCTTATCATTTAAGGAAATATTCTCTCCGAGCCTAGTAATGGGCTCTACTTGAAAAGTACTATGCATAAGCCTCACACTATCTAGTGCTTTTGTACCATATGTATTATAGTATGATATGGTTGTTTTGTCTTCCTTTTATGTGATAGCCTTTGGCCAATATTCTTCTTATCCCACTTAAATGCTTGAGCCGCTAGATCGTCCTTTCCTTCATCCTATTATGGATGCACGTATGGAGCTAGTCGCACCTCTCGGAATATCACTTCCACTGCCTGGGTAATAATTTCACCCACCAACGATATAGTCAACTCTGGGGGCATCTATCTAGGACCTACAAAGAACAATGTTGCAGAATACAGTGCCATCATTGAACTTTAAACCGAAGCATCTGCTTTGGGCATACGCCACCTGATATCATACACCTAGATCTCCAGCTCATTGTTTCACACTTCAACACTCTATTCTATTCGAAGATCCTATCCTTTTTAAAAATATTTTAAGGGTATGACTCTTGGAATGATATTTTAATTTTATCACTTATGAACATATGCCAAGACAATTCAATTCTTTAGTTGACTCACTAGAAAATTTTGTGTTGAATTGGCATCTACTTCATTAAAAAGCAATACATTAAAACAAACATTGTATAAACCATTTCATCACATATATATGAGAATAAATCACAAGGCCATATGTCCATATATATATATAAAGTGTGTCCAAAAAAATATGAAACTGGTATAGCATAACAAAATTGGGCTTTCCTCCCATATATTCTGCAAATATAAAATGCACCAAAAGTCCATCATACTAAAGAACACTAGTCATCTTGAGAATCCCTATGGTCATTATAACAAATGACTTCTCACATGATCTTCCTACAGTATATTCCTAAACTAGTTCCCCTACACCTACTACCCCTTCCATTAATGTGAGGACATCAGTCCATATTTGCATCGAAATTCTATAGTCAAATGGATCAAGATTCTCCCTAAGATCCTCCAAGAGCTCTCGTGATCAACTCTCTCCCACCATGCACCTCTCCCAACCTTTAGCCTTTCACCTCGCATATTCAAAGGGGTGATATACCTCAGCTGTATCAAGCATGCATTGTACCGCCCATCACAAATTATTTCTATGTTACACATAAACATTTATATATCAGTAAAATCCACAAAAACATTAAAAATACAAAAACAAAAATATATATATACTTAAAAATTTATCTTTCTTTACCAAATTATCACTACAAATCTTTCTCCTTGGGGAGAAATCCATATCTAGATTTTCATGGTAATCCACACTGTAATATGCATAACCATCTATCACCACTATCTAGAGATCCCAATATCGAAAAAAATTGGCGTCAAACTAGAATTGTATCCCCCTCCCCGAGTCAGGATAACAGATATGTCCATTTTTTTCATAGTTGGATATCTATACCCAACATATGCCAACACATCCCATGGACATGATGAAGGCACCCACTTTGAAAAAGAAAGATAATAAAATGGATCCATAATAAAATTATTTGTCGACTCCAACCTACATTTGGTCAACTGTCCTTCATATATTTTCTCCAAATACTACAACACACCAGTTATATATTGTAGGGGATAGACTCATCACTTCATAATCTACTTGGATCCTTGAAGCCAAGTGTGGCCCAATACTCCATGTTGCACATGTAATGGTGAATGGAATAGTACGTAAGGTCAAGTCCACTACCTAACTAATTGGCAGTTTATTGTTGCTCTTCTGCATACCTGGGTGACAATAGCGTGCCACATAGCCATCCACCCGACCAGACTAATTCTCTTGCCACTCTACCAAGACTACAAAGTAAGGTTCAAGGATGAGACAATCCCATAAAAAATTATATATCTTCAATCTCCAAGGTTAATACATGGTCTCGTACCACAAAGTGTTGTTGATCTTCATCCCACATATCAACTAACCTCCTCAGAATAGACTGGTTGAGCTCTACATGTTCTACTAAAAGAAAAATTTTAATAACCTACAATTCCTCAAAGCATCTAAAGTGGGAGGATCATCCAATGCAACATTATCATTATCCTCATGTTTGCATTCTCTCCACTCCAACGTTGTTTCTCACACCTACCACAAAAACCAAATTTTTATTATAACCCATTCATATACAATACTCATCAAATTGTTTGCAAAAAATGTCAAAAATACACTCGATCGAGACCCAACCTCGAATATACAAGGTGACGGTCATAATTACTTTTGTTTGTCGCGGACTTCCTTTGGTTGGATACAATGATCGTCCGCTAATTATACTGGCTCATTACCAAATATACTCTCTTATGGATGGGGATTCAACGCGATTTCCTCCTTCACATAGAGTGACCGAACCATTCGGTCGCTCCCTGCAAGGAGGCCAATCGCAACTGCACAGACTAAAAAAATTTGAGTCTTTCCATTAATAGATAAATGCATGAAACACAAAAATGCAAGATGTGTTTTGTAAGATGAGGTCCAACATGTTGTTTGATGGCTGGAAGGTACAGGATTTGTGGTTCCACGCTTCACAATCACCGCTTCAAATTTGAACAAGAAAAGGGCTCCCAAAAGTTTCACCAAGGCAAATGGGTAAAACAGAGGTAAAAACATTATTTTTTAACCCACATATAGCTTCATTTTAACCCTTTTCACACTATAAGAATCTCCTTTTCTTCACTTTGGCCATTTACCATTTTTCTTATGGAACTATATACTGACCTTATTTTTGTTAGGAACACTATCGACATAAGCCTTGGAACCATTATATGGAGTCTCTTTTAATCTCTTTTCACTCCAAAAAGAAAAGATCGTCGAAAGTATGCTCTGTCTTCTTTCTTATCAGATCATAGATTTGAAAAGACGCCCACCGGTATATCGCTACTCCTTTCTAGCCGACGGACTATTTATGAAAAGGAACACCCTAACCTCTTGTGGTTAGAGAGTTCTCCTTAGCATTTTTAAACTTTTTCGGCCCAAGGAGGACTAAAAATTATGATAAAAAGTGCCCCTCCCGAGTCTTATACTAAGTTTTTCATACTCCTAAAATTGAAAACATTTAATGTGAAAAACTCACATGGGCTTGAGAAAAACTAGTTGCATATAGAGTTTTCATCACCTTTTCAAAATCAGATAGGAAAATGCCATCGAAGCTTCCTTATTTGGACTCGTTAAAATTTACATATAAGGACCCATTCATGGGACCAAACCCATCCTTCCTCGGGTTCATTAAACACATGTTGAGGGACTCATCACCGTATTTTGAGCCGGTAACGAGCATATGTTATCCTCCTCTAACTGGTAAAACTAGAAAGAGGTAATTACCCACCGTATGGTGGGGAATTCCTTTTAGGTTTTTCCATCTTGTTGTCTTCATTAAATGGAAGTTGTCATTGTCTCCCCTTGAAAAAATGCACCTGTTTTATCACCTCATACAATAGTCGATTTATCCATTTTCTCTCATTTTACCACCATTCTCATCATTGTGTCATGTTCCTCTCACCGTCCAAGAACACCATGGGTGTATTCTACTTCTTGAGCACGTTGTTGAGTCAGCTTCATTTGGTCGGGTATACTTTTTCAAGGGAATTCCTACATACGTCATTCATTTGTCATCCCTTTATGCTTGTTTATTATCGCCATCCATAAAAGGCTCTACTGTGGTTCCATTATTCTATTTACACTCATCCATCTTTCTCCTTTCGCTTCTTGCCGATTGATGGGGGATACATCAAGGCCCTCCTTCTCGATGGATTTCATCCCGTCAACTTATCCTATTATCCGTGATTAAAATCTCTGTAAAACCACCAAGACTCGACTTGTAGATTATCAAGTAAGTGTGTCTCCTTGCATTTTGATAAAGGGGTTTCATACCATTGAATCCTCACAATGACTCTACTGAGTGTTCACCAACTCCTTTATTCAATAATTCAGATTGTACCTCAGATCTTGGTTCCATCATCACTTCATCATCATGATTTCATTATTAATGGTATACACACCACTGGCACACATGCTTACCATGCTCGACATCGACTCTTTTATTTGCATGTCATAGATTCATACCATTCGAATGGATGAAGACCTTTGGGGATGATTACCTCCTGCTCCACGACATCTTTCCCAAGTCGCCATGGGATATCACTTGTTGCTCACTGCTTTGTGTGACTTCACATAGATACACATTTGTACTTAGTCGTGGCTATGATTTCACTTGCATCTTAATGGATCCAGAGTGTATATTTATGTGGTCATGAATCGAGTCATGTTTGTTTCTTGAAGGATCCATGTAATTTTTTGTACATGAATCGAAATATGTTTGTTTCTTTACGGATCCATCGGTGTACTTTTTTAGGCCATCACTTTTTGCACTCATGCAGCATCCACAGTTAGATGGCATGACTATGATATCATCTTATTTTCCTCGAAAGCATGGGAATGCCCACCTTAGAGATCATTTTTGCAGGACTGGCTATGCTCTTCTCCAAGCTCCTTGCCCACAGCTCTACGCTTTTTATTGGTAAAGTATTTCATCCATCAAACACCTCTTATGACCCCTCACACTTTATGGGGAATCTATTATAGCATTATTAACTCCCCAACCACTGAGACATCATCTCCTAGAGGTCACCACCCACCCACTACTTTCTATCATCCACCATCAATTTATAGCCTATTATCCCTTCGTCACCCTTATCATTCCCTTTCAAGCCCTGCGAATCAAGGTGTTGGTCACTCCTTTCTCGGACTCGCCAAGTCAGAAACTGTGTTTCTATGTCCTGCAGTACTTAATGAATCGAAATGAAGTCTTTTTGAATGGTTTTGATGGATGAGACTTCCCACCGATTTCTCAGGGTTTATATTCAATAAGGATTCCATTATGATATTGAGGATCTTATCCCATTAACCATATGGCCTTATCTATAAATTCCTATAATAACCAATCCATTTCCATGTGAAAGGGGAGAAAGAACTAGCAAAGTTACTATGGAATTTTGGTGGCAAGGCATGGGAAAGGAGCTTGGAAGAAAGATATCTCTTCAGCCATAATTGTAAGTTGTAATATTGTTTACTTGATTAATAGAAGATATACTAGATGTTTCCCTCTAAATGATTGTTCATGTAAGTTTGTGTTCATTGGTAGAGAATTGATATATTTGTATATCATGACATATTACTTTCGGTTTAGAAATCATCCTTTTACTGATTCTATTCCCGTCTTAGGTATAGGGAAGAATCCTAAGGAGTCTTTATCTCCTCAGAGGGTATAAACTCTACAAATGATGGTTTCAAAAGAAGAGGAAAATGGTGAAATGATGGGGAAGTGGATCTTGAAGAAGAACTCATGTGTGCCTTAACAGAAATAAATAATCTTAGGAAAAAAGAGTCTCCAAAACAAAATGAAAAACTCAGTAAAAATATGAAAAAGAAGATTGTGATTTGATGGGCTCCATAAATGACATATTTTTGTACCATCTTTTCCCTACTTTTAACCCCTTTCTGCTTACCTAGACCTTGTATCAATCCATTATTGTGTGAGATTTAGACTTAATGTGTTTCCATTATATTTCTTTAGTACTTTGCATGAATTTATGATTAAACATTAGAAAATATCATATTTTCATTTGTATCTTGAGCACTCTGCAAAGATGATGTGCTAGACAAGTTGTTGTGTAGATTGTGATATTTCCATAGGATGTATTTTGGTTCCAATTGTTGCAACTCTATAGAAAGCCTATGACTTAGTTTCGACACTGTTGCAACTCCGAGTGTTGAAACACAATTGTTAAAAACTCAATTGTCGAACTCCCACACATTGCTGCAACTCCATAAATAACCTAAACTTGCTAGTGAACTATTCGGGTGTTGCAATTCTTTACAACAATTGTTGCAACTCACCATAGAACTATTTTTTGCTACAGCAACTCATCCAAAAATGATGCTGCACTCAAACCTTGAGCTAACACCTAACCATGAACCACAATTGGAACCATGAGCCACACAGCTAATTTCCTGTGATACCAGGATCCATGCAACAATAATATTAATCCAAGCAAATTAAATATATGGAGATAATTTTAATTCCAAGACAACATCACTAATTTGATTAACCAAGAATCTTGAATCTGGGCAAAAAGATATTGGAGCATTTATTATTTGTTAAATTAATAGCAAAACATCTTGGAAGCATTCATTATTTGTTAAATTGTTAGAAAAGATCTTGGAGTTATTCATTAATTCCTAATTGTTAGTTGGAAACTTCGATTATTTAGAAATTGTTGAATCCACTCAAGGATTTCCATTAAATCCATAAGTTGGATTTGTGATACTGCTATTCTCTAGTTTCCCATTAAATTTATTTATGCAAAAGATGAACACTTCCACATTTAAAATGGCTGAATCTTAGAGCAATGTCCGAATGATGTTGAAATAATTTATTAAGCTTTTATTTTAATAATTGACTTATAGTTCCATAGCGTATTATTTAATTAATTTGATTTATTTCCAGGATTTATAGTAGACTGATTTATTTAAGTAATTTATTTGTTCATTAGATTTATTACAATAATGACATGTTTAATTGTTAATTCCTATTTAAATTATGTAGTTGATTATTCACATAGAATTTCATTTGTTTATTCATTCCCATTACATTTCATTTAGTTTGCATTCCCCAGAAGTTTGAATGAATGTGCTTTAATGCAATAATTGCAATTTTGTTGGTCCGTAACAGAAATGATAATCTCTGGGCAAAAGATTAGGCCTCCTAGTTCTTTGAGGACTTAGCACCTTCATTTTTAGTAAGAAGTTAAATCAATTCCTTTCAAAAAAGGATTTGTATTCTCACAAAATGTGGTGTACATTTCAATTCTAATTTAGTAATTTTAGACTTCCAACCTACAATTGGGGCATTTTCATCAGCACATAGTTGGGGTTACTTCCAGGAGACAATATCATGACTTTATACCCACAACTTGTGTGTTCTTTTCAAGCAAGTGTGTCTCCTAGAATTAGATTGTCGTATAAGCTGGTTTCCTGACAAGGAAGCATACCTTTGATAATTCAGTCGGTGTGTTTCATTTCTAGCATGTTTTCCCTTTCTAACTGTGATTTACTTTTGCAAAAATGTGCTTCAATTCCGCAAGTGTGGATCAAGGAGCCTCTGCATTTTGGAGAATTCTATACTCTAACTACAAAATTCAATCTTCATTGATACCTATTAATACAACCTATGTGAAGAAGTTGTTTCAGAATGAGTGCACCCATGTACCAAGTTCAATACTAGCCCCATAATTGATAATTAAATGCACAATCTTTTAATTGCCTTTTTTGAGAAATTATAAAGGTAATTAAAAAGCCTATACGATCTCAAAATAAAAATCACAAATCTCTGAAGAAAATGATAGAAGACTACTGCCAACTTAAAGATTCAACTTAAGAGGCAAGTAAAAAATGATGGAAGAGGGTGAGAATCTAGTCAAGAAAAGGAACAAAATTCGAGAAGAGCTAGAACTCAAATTCATTTCCCTTTAAGAAAGGAATTGGAGAAAACAACTACATGAATAGAAGCTTGAAGTTTGAAAGAGTATTGAAACCTTAGATAATATCATCAATTTTCAAAGGTCTCTGTTCATTAAGACAAGTCTTGGATATGTTGTTGTTGTTGCCTCCCTACCTACACCTGGCCTTGTTACAACCAAGGAAGCTTTATTTGTTGCGTGTGGAGTTTACATTGGTTTTCCATAAGAGAAACGTATTGTTGATTGTGCTGAATATATTGATGAGTTCCATGTTCCTCACATGACAAAATTTGAGCATGTTGTTGATATTCTAGGTTGTTCTACTCCTGTAAGTGAACCTAACCCCTCGAGTCATTTCTTATAATCAACTAGGTACAAAAATATGTTCCTATCATCATCCCTTTTCCAAAAAATCGAAGAATGGAAATCATGCCCATGTATTTGCGTAAGATATGTGAAAGACATAATCTTTGGACCAATGTCGACTACCGATAGATTTTGGTTGATTGGTCGCAGGTCGTGGCAATAATTTGATTCATATTTTGAGGACTCTTGCTGTCATTGTGGTACTCACCAAATTTTTGTAATACCGCAAGTAACATTTATACATTCTATCGATGATTGTCCGGGAAGTGGTCGGGACGAGAATCGAATTCATGAAAAGTGGACTAGAATTCCTTTGATCGGCATTCTTCAACCTAGTTTTGGCTTTGGTTTTTCATTTGACTAAAAATTTCAACGATAACTATTACTACTACTTATTGATCCCTCAAGGAGGGAATACTTGAAGTTGTTGATATGTGAACCAACTAATGTCTTCTTGTTAACTAAATCATTTCTAATTGCATCATCCTCAGATTTTATGTTGAGACCCAATTGAAACTACGTTCAACTATTGTTGAGATGTACTTCCATTTTATGTTGGATAATGACCCGATTATCTCATGCTGTTGGTGATAGTGCCTTTAATTTTGGCAAGTGTTTCTTTACTCATGTTTGAGAAGTTTCGCAGCTAGAACAACCATGGGATGAAATTGGTACATCCATCCATCGACACTAAGGATTAAGGAGGAATCACAAGTTCGTGGGGAGTATGCCTCTTCCATTAACAACAAGGAGAGCGTACATGGGGATACTTTCCATTCCCCGAGTTGTGACAAGGGGAGAGCTGCGTATATGTGCATAATTATTTCAATGTTTGGTGGATCATGTGTTCTTCATGGAGGATTTCCATCAACCGACAAAGGAGATTGTTGGAACATTTCATTATCAAAGGATTGAATGTTGTAATTAATGTCATATTATAGCTTTACAAATACACAAAATTTCCAAGGACTGGCTGCATATATATATATATAGGTTTACAAGTATATTAAAAAATGGTGCATGTGAAAAAAGTAAAAAGAGAAATGGGGGTTTCAAACCCATGAGTTTGGAGTATTTTCCTGCATCGATTTGGAAAAGGCAGTAAAACAAAAAAGGCCAAAATTCATTATTTAATTAATGGAAATATCCTCATGAAGGGTTATGGAAAATTATAAAAAGAGAAAGTATTGAGGAGAAAGTGAGCAAAAATGGATGAGAAAATATTGAATATCATTCCAAAAAGGAAGAGTTGTGAAACTGGCCAAAGTCAGCTTGAGATTTTCGTGTGATATCCTCATGTTATGGGATGTTTCAGAGCTTGAATTTTTTATGAGACGTAGGAGAGATGTTTAGGTACATGTGGTAAAAATTTTATATGTTGGTTTTCTACACTTTCAAATATATACTCGTGGAAGCTAGGTTCCTGGATGTTCCTAAGATCAGTTTCAAATAGGCGATTTTGACATTTTCACTATATATTATTTTCTGGGACTCTTTAGACTGAAATTTTTATGGAATAGAGTGTAAGACAAAGAAGCAATTCTGTGGAAAATTTGATATGTTGGAATCGATGTACTTTCCGAGCATTCTTTGTGGAAGAATTTCTGAATGGTCTCAGAATCAATTTCAAACATGCTAGTTTTTCATTTTCAGTATAGCTTTTTTTGGGGGACTCTTCAATTTATGAAATTTTGTTTAATAGAGGAGATATGCTGCGTACCTCGTGCAGTTTTAGATGTTGGATCACCAGAATCATATTCTCCGTGGAAGTTAGGGTTGAATGGTCCCGAGGATTAGTTTCAAAGAAATGTGATAATTTTTCTATAACTTCTTTTCTAGGACACTTTAGATTGTGAAATTTTTATAGAACAGAGGAGTATTACATAGATGCACCTCAGGTAAACATTTTAGATGTTGGTTGTCATAATTTCCAGATATGATGTGGAAGTTGGTCTAAATTGCCTCAAATTAGTTTCAAAGTCAGTTAGTTTGATTTCTTTCATTATAATTTATTTTCTAGGACTTTTCAAACTAAGAAATTTTAGGGATCTAAGGAGACATAAAGTAATTTTAGGTAAAATTTACAATCATATTTTGTAAAATATGATATGGAATGTTGTATGTTCGTTTGGAAGATGCCCAAAACAACAAGATTTGGAAAAATTACCATTTGGAAATAAAAATTTTGGCCTTTAATTTGGTAAAGGAAGAAGTAGGAGTATTGCTAATGGTGAAGGCATAATTCAATGAGTAGTGACCTCAAGTAATAACTGGCAGACTCCAGGGAAGGAAAAAAAAGAAGCAAGCATATCGGTGAAGGTTGGTGCAACTCACACAAAGAAATTGTGTCTCTTGCTAAGTTGGTGCTTACCGCTAGCGATTGGTGTCTATGAAGATCCATTGCAAGGAAAATGGCCAAAACAAAGAGATCAATGTCTCTTACTAAGTTTGCGCTTGGTGTTGAGGATTGGTGTTTGCAGTATATTAGTGTCTATGAAGATATGTAAGAGAGGGTTATACCGCGGAATCAATGTATGGGTGGGTTTACATTGGATAACTGGCTCAAAATTCCTCGAAAACCAACTTTCGCCAAATTGATATATTTTTCGCCGAATCCATTGCTCGGCCGGGGACAAACGTCAAATCTAACGGACCTGGCTAACCGGCCCCTCGATTTCCATGGAAGAAATTCTTAATCGCCTGACATTTTTCCGCCAATCAGCTTTTCGGCCGATTCTTCGGCCGAAGATTATTCGTCAATTGATCACCTTCTACCAAAAATAGTCTCTACCGGGTTTATAATTGCCACAATCGAATATCATTGTTTGGAATTTTTGTTTGGTACTTGATCGCGGTCGAGGGTCGCGGGTGTGAGGTTCCTCGCTGCTGTTTCCAAGTCGCCAAGCCATGGAGGAGCAAAGGAAGCAGGACGAGGACGCCTCGGTGTGGGAGCCGGGATTTCTGGTGATGAGGAATTTCGAGGTAATCCTGTTCTAAATGCATAAATAAAACACGTTCTAAGTTGTTAATATATTCCGTATTCGGTGCGATCACATGTTAATTTACATTTTTACAGTTGCATGTTAATATATTCCGTATTCGGTGCGATCATATATTCGAATTCTCGCTGTGATAAATGAAATTCTTGCAAGGGTAGATGAAGATACTCGGTCTATAAAATATAAATGTGCATTTTCCTTTCCATGCACGTCAAACCATTAATCATGCAAACTGTCCCCGAAGCTAGAAACGGTTTAACCAAACCCCAACAGTACAACATTTTGTTATAGGAAGATCAAACCAGTCCGAGAGTCCAAAACTGTAGTAAAATCCTTAGAAACTTTTTCTATTACTGTATATCACCTTGAACCACTGGCCCTCTGGATTTTCATCCGTGGAGCAACCAGAATCCTCGACACAGATGCAATCCTTTGTCAAAACTGCCGGACTATGCAAGAAAGATTTTACCAAATTATCAAAAAGATTTACCAAATTATCTATGCAAGTATTGCGTCCAAACTATCTATGGTCATTGAAAGATTTTACCAAATTATCTAAAGGCCCAAACTATGGTATTAAGGCCCAAACTATATTAAGGCCCAAACTATGCATCCAAAATTCATACGAGGAACCAACAAAACTTATTCCATATTCCAAATTATCTATATGTCCAAATTAATGTATCATAACTAAAACTAATGTATTAAGGCCCAAACTATCTTATATGGCCCAAACTAATGTATTATGGCCCAAACTATTTCTTTTAAATGCATAAATCTCGAAACTCAGATGCTGCTCGTTTCTGCTTTTGAAATGAAACTCAGAGGGCCTTGCTCTGCTTGCTTTCTGCTTTCAGAATGAAATGTGATAATAGATTATGCATATAATTTATAATTCCACTGCTATGCATAATGTAATAGATTTATCGCTTCTGCTTCTGCTTCTCGATTTATCTCACAAGTATTTCAGAAATGAAATGCTCAGGTTGATTATGAAACATAATGCATAATAGATTTATCCGCCTGCGGTAAATGAAATGCATAATATATTATGAAATGCATAATGTTTATCTGCCTGTGGTTATTTCGTAATAATGCATAATAGATTTATCTGCTTGCGGTAAATGAAATGCATAATATATTATGAAATGCATAATGTTTATCTGCCTACGTTTATAAAGTTTATGGATTAAATAATGTTGCTTGAATGATTTGAAAAAAATAGATTTTCTAGATATAGATTATCTTAATATATTTTGAAATATGGAATTTTTCTCATTTCACTTTCAAATGGTTAGATACTAATATCACAAGTTTCCCAAATTTGTTTCATGGACTAGATTTCCATACATTTCCTAGAAAACTAAAAATTGAAATTGCTTTAAATAAATAACAAATTGCAAATCCTCATCATGTAATTCACTTCATAATATTTTTAATGATATCTCATTTTTTCCAACTCACTTTTAAAAGGTCATGCTTGAGTCAAACATAAGTTAGTTTTCCTAGATATATGGTAGTTTGTAATAGTTGAAAAAAAAATCAACTCTTGGTGGATTTCACATAACCTCATATATCTTTCTATCGCCATATCATATACATTAAAATTCTAGGCTTCGAGTTTACTCTAGCACCTGTGGCTTTGGAAGTCTGGCCACAGTTGGTCAGTCTCGATACAAGTTGATAGGATTTGGGTATTAAATGAAGGGATATATTTTGTGGAAAAGTGTCCCACTACTAAACCATAAAAAAATTCTAATACCACTAAATTAAAATGCATAGAGAAAATTAAAAACTTAAAGCAACTAACAAAAAATATTTAACATGAATGCAATTCTATTTATATTCACAAAAAAATCTGTATTCTAAGAGAACATAATTAATGGAAAGAATTTCTAGAGCCACTGAATCAACCAAGCTCAACATTGGAGACACTTTGGTAACTCTTTACTCAAAAAAATATGTACATGAAACCATTACCTTCATTTAAACTTAAAAGGGACCGAGATATGAAATGAATTGACCACTACATTTCACATGCCAAAATAAAATCCTCACCTAAATTTTGAATCATTCTACATGTTTTTATTAGAATATAAATGGGACAATGGAGTGTTGTGTGGAAAGTTTGTTTCCATTCTCTGTCTATATTAGTTGTTGTGTCTAGAGTCATTTGTTTTCCTAATCCAGAGCCGTATCAGTAGTATCAGGCTGTTTAAAGGCACAGCTTCCACTATCACATTTGAAGAATAGCTTTTCTAGTCTTTAATTGGGAAAGGCCATTTGGATAACAACTGCACTCTTCGGAATGTGCAGGATTAGTCTCAAAGCCTCTCCCTTTCTCAGGTAGATAGAAATACTCTGGGGCATGGATTCTCATCTATGTCTTTAAAGATATTCAAAAGTCCGAGGAAGCTGAATCAAGTACGTCTGGACAAGAAAAATAGTTTGGAGTCCATGTTCTCTTTAAGTAGGTCTCAAAGTATTAACCATGCTAATATAGAAGAAGTAGAAATAAAACCTCGCTCTCAGATTGAAACTTCCAACAATAAACTTGCAAAGTTCATCTAAAGATTGGTGTCATCCCTCCAAGAATCGCATATATTTACAATATTCATCTCCTATAATCTAGGCTCTTCAATAAATAGTCATTTGTGTGTTTTAGTCAATGGGTTTTTACAAACCTAGAAGAATGTTTCCTCAAACTGCTACTAGTAGAAAATGAAGAAATGATATTGAGAAGTTTGTAGAATCAAAGTAACTTCAATAGGGTGGTTTTCCATGTCAAAGGGCAATGAACCATAGTTGGAATTTGATCTAGGATCCTGGTCACATAAACTCGGCCCTACTATGATCCCAAACACATGCTTAATAGACCCATTGTGTTATAGATTGAACACTTTCCATCGGTAGATTGGAAATTTTTCGCTTTGTCGTTCTACATGGGAATTCTTTTTATGTATGACTTGGCAAAGCCACTAAGTGTACATTGTCCTATAGTTTTGTAAATCTATTCTACTATTCTATTTCCATTTGAAATTTATTATAAAGGTAGGGAAACATATTGAATTTGTTTGTAAAGAGTTAACTTAGTGACCAATACATGGATGTCTTAAATTCTGGTATGAAATTCTGGATCATATTTTGAACAACTATTAGGAAAATGTCATTCATTCATGAAATTCCATTCATTCTCACTTTCAATAGTGATCATTTAGTGGATTCATGCCCGATTACTGAAATTATTGAAACACCTAGTCACGCTTTTTAGAGGAAGGCCATAAGTAATTATGGACCATGTTTTTTAATTTTCCACACCCCTGTATGAGAGACTCAACATCCTATCAAAAAACTTATTACATTAGACTCAATTATGAATAATTGCTTTCATTTATTTTCTTAAATGTCCTAGTTTAATTTAGCTATTTTCTTTGATTCTTCTATTTATTTCAAAAAGAAACATTGATTGTGAGATTCCACTAAAATCACATAATCTTTTGAAAATCAACAACCATAGGGAACCCTTCATCACCCTAACATTCTAACACTTGACTTTCCGATTCCCACCCACTCATTGGTAGGTGTCCCCAGCCTCCTTACCATTACCCTAATTTGATATTGCAACATAGATTAAACTTTGAACACAATATCATTTGATCCTTCCCATTTGGATCAACATTATTAGGTTCATATGCTCAAGAAAATCACTTGGAGGTTGGTCTCACAGTTAGGAAACTATTGGGAAAGTAATCCACAACCATGTGTGCTCAACGCAGGGAAATGTAGCCAATTAATCATATATGCTATCTCTATATATTATATATTTAATGAAACCTTTCTAATGATCCCATTTTTCATCATGCAACATGGCTACTAATTCCATCCAAAATTCCCTCAAACATTTCAAAGTTTGAAGGGAAACTTAGTGAACACATAGGAAACCATATCATGGCTTTTCACGCGTGGTGTTCATCCACCATCTAATAAAACTCCTAATCCTATTTCCACTTTCCAATGAATCTTTAACAAGACAATCCACCAAGTTGTATATTGACTCAGAATCTAGGTCACATTCTATCCCATGTCTTTAGTAAATGCATTCCTAACCTTCTTCTACTTTCTAGTTCACCATGACACGGGCTTATAAATCCTCACTAATTTTTGGAAAAACACCTATACACATATCATGGATAACATCCATGAGGGGTGACAATGAAGAATATTGTGAAAGATTTATGTTAAGGATAAAATTCTCATGGTTTCGTTTTCAAAATAAATTCCCTAATTTCAAAATATGTCGGTACGACCATGCCTCTAAGTGAGGATGAATATATACTTAAATATCTACATTTCGACCTAAAATATGGTAATTTTAATAATGTATTATGAACCTTCCTAGATCTCTCATCTTTTAACCCTTTAAGCCAACACCCCTCAGACATATCATTCCAATCTGGGATGGTTATCGGGGACAATGGCTCATTTCAATCCACCTGTGGAAATCCACCCTCGATTGATACTAGCCTTTATAGAAATAATTATTGGGGAAACCCTTCAAATCAACCTACTACTATATAAAAACCATATATATTCAGCAATATGCCCCTAAACAATCCTCCCAAAGCAACATAGTGAAACAACTCAGACTGCTAGTGATTTCCATTCCTCTCCAAACATGCACGTTACCCCACATGTACAAAAGCACAACTATAATATTAAATCTATATTGTGGGGTATCTAATTCATACACCCTAAATTGAAATGCATTGCACCTATGAATCTAAGTAATGTAGGAAGACACTCCAAGAGGGAATCCATTATCAATTTTAAAGAGGGAAAAGACCTTGATAAAACCCTAAACAAATACTTTGTACCATGATTTTACTGAGAATTGTACCATGGTTTCACTAACTCCACATTTCCAAATGGTCATATCTCCATTCATTGGAATTCATCATTGTCTTGTGACTTTCTCCATCTCCCATTCACACTCTCCATCGCTAAGAATGAAAGGGGTGATCGTCAAAATAGTGATAAGACAATGATTGATTGGAAATGAAAGGGACATGGATCTTTTGGAGGAGTGGATGTAATGAAATCATAATACAACTTTTGAAAAGGTGGAAATATGTTTTCCATTTTGCACGGAATGCTTAGTGATCTCATCTTGAAGACACATGTCTCTTATCGTGATAATAAGCACGGGGAGATATTGAGTAAAAAATATATACCCTTTGATTATGTTTTAATCATTATTCCCCTACTCAGACTTCACCCCCACTCTCACCTTCATAACCTCATATATTAGCTTTACACATTATTCATTCATCCTAAGTCTCATACTATATTTTAATGATCATTCTTGAAGAGTGGGACACGAGCATTGTCCCATGGTTTTGTACACTAAGTAGCGAGCCTCTTTATCCAATAATATATGCCACAAACCCAAGTGGAAGGGATATGCCACTTTTAAACTGCTGAAACCATTAGATAAAGATGATATCAGTTAAGGATACCATTGACTACCGTTAGTATGGCGCAAGGCTAGTATAGCTACAGGACAAGGGAACCAACAATTTTTTTATATAGGGGAAAATAAATCAAGATTAGACACTTAATCCTAAACCTCTAACTCTAGCCAATCCTACTGGAGTAATGTCCTACAGACAAGTAAAGAAAAATTACTTCTAACCCTCGCTTCTCTCTAAGCTTCTATAGCATCGATTTGAAATGTTCTTGAACCACGAAAGGTAAGCGGAAAATGATATCAAGGAAGGATATGCCACTTTAAACCTCTACACATCAGTCATGCCTGAAAAGACAGTTCAGAGCTGAATTGACTACTGCTACTTCGGTGTTTGACGAATTTATGGATCACTTCTCCTACAAAATCCAACTTATTTGAGGCATGCTCCTCCACATCACTCTAGAATTTCTAGGCTTAAAGACCATGTATCCATGTATTTTGACTGCTATCCGAAGATGGTGAATGTGATGAAACTTGAATGTGGGTAGTACTAAACCTAAGTGGTTAATACTTAAGTGATTTCGTAATCCTGTATGATTCCTAAAGGTTGGGGGCTAAGATTAAAGACGAAGTGGCTTTGTGCATGGTGGCATAGCTGAAGCTACAGTGGCAAGGGAACCATTAGTTTTTGTTTTCATAGGGGCTAAACTGGCCAGACGTTTAATCCTAACCCTAACCTACAACCACCTAATGGAGTCACACCGCTTACGGTGACAAGTAAAGAAAACTTATTTCAACTCGGGTTTCTAAGTTTCAAGTAGTACCCAATTTGAAACGCCTTGAACTCACGTGAGGCATGGATACATCTTTGAACTCACGAGTTTGATCGTATCGAGTTTGTTTTAAATTTCTTGAACTTGTGTACATCTTTGGATTTTTTGATAAAATCTCCATTGTGGATAGGACATTGTGGAGTGATGCTCTATTAATGGGATTATCCAAACATTCCTCAGAAACGCTTCTAGGCTTTCAAGAAGGAAGAACAACGACTACTTCTTCAACTGGGACTCCGAGGGAGCACCAACAATCTAGTCAAATGAGATTGTCAACAAAGTCTGCAAATAGATCAACTGCAAAACATGCTCAAACCAGTGTTATAGATGCAACCTTTGGATCCACGCTATCGATAATCCTCTACCTGAGAATGTAGGGAATAGCCTGGACCAGAGAACATTTCTGGAAAGTTTCTAATATTTTGTTTATTTTGGTTTGAATTTTGTTGTATTTAAGTTTCTAAGTTTCTAACACATTACGTTTATTCTTTGCTAAATTTTGTGTGTAGGAAATCAACTTAGAGAAAGGGGTGACAATGAGAGAGGCTGTCACGAAGATTCAAATTTCAATGTAGAGGAGAACGGGATGTAGGATGTCATGACAAGAAACCCAAGATTACATCACTAACATCCACCTATCCTTCCGTGGTTGGAGATGAACTTCCCTGGGAAGGTAATACATAAGAAATGACGCTTGAGTGATGCTTAGGTGTCAAAAGGAGGCTGGAAAATGATTTGGCGGTCTTGAACTTCCTTGAGAGCAAACAAAGTTTGCAAAATTGTTTTCCAGACCACTGCAAAACTTATGGATGCATGACCAAGATGGGGCCAACCACTTATAGTTTTGTTGATCTAATGAGGCGAAGAAATTCAGAGGTGATGGGTCCCAATAAATAGGAGACAGTAAAAATAGAGAGTTCTAAAAGGAAGATGCCATTTCTATGTTCAATCTCAAGGAGGGTCCAAAGCGGAAAATGTTGATGGTGCAATATTTTAAGCACCCCATCTTTGCCAGACATCCTGTGATAATGATTTTGGCCGACATGGGAAATTGTCAAAATCCATGAGGTTCCGCTACCATTTTGGTACCCATATCTTTTCAGAATTTTCTTGCATGAAACCTGATTATACCACCACCATCCAATCTTGCTATGGTACTAGTAAAGGACGCATATTGCTAATCTAAAGGGGCATCAAGGAGTACTGTCGAGGGCTCTACAACCTCCAAAGGCTCACGCCTAAAAGGGGAATTCCCACTAATTTCTCTGTATTCCAAATTAATATTGTTGGAAAAGATGATAGGAATGCAATCGGCGAAAATTTGGAATCTATGTTCTATGGTGTTGATGTTGCATGAAGGCCAACAGTTGCAGATCGACATTCGCAAGCCACATTTGTTGATGTACCGCATGCACTCTTGGATGCAAATGTAAGAAGTTTTAGAGCATACAAATCTTGTCGATGTTTCTGAAGAAGCTCATTCAGAATGATGACCGTAATCACAGATTGGCATGTGATCTATTTAGGCAAATTTTGGCACATTTTATGATAGCTTCAATCCTAAAATATATATATCTTGTTTCCTATAGAAATAATCGAAGCTCTTTTCTGCCATTAATCAGAGTTTTCATGTATATATGTTAACGATGCTCCCCAAAATTGTAGGGGAGTTGATTCAAATGTTTGAATTCTGATGGATTGAATCGGGTAAGTTTTTTCTATTAGTTGTTTAATCTCCACTCTTTAATAAGAGTTCAACAACATTTTAATTTTGTATAATTCAGAACATGTTAAATCTCTCTCATTTTAGTCTTTAGTTCTGGTTTGTTCTCAACAGCTCTCTCATTCCATCTATTCCATCTCCTGCACTTGGGCTGGCTTGTCTCAATTATTATTGGGAGAGTTTGAAGAGGTTGGGAGTTCATAGGTATCATTTTATGTATTGTTCATCATTTAAATATAATGTATTATATAATTGCTCAATATAATTTATTAAATCTCTAAATTTGAAATGTGATATATAGGCTACTGTGGAGAAGAGAGCACCTGAGAGTGTGCCTGTAGAGAGATTGAGATTGATGAAGCAACCCATTTAGGAAAGGATGTTCATGATGAATCATCTGGATGATTCAAAAATGTAAGATCTTGACTTTTATGCAATTTTGCCTTTTTTCAAATTTTATAGTTTTTTAGCCTTTTCTCAATTATTTTGGATTATATAGAATTCCTAGATAAGTTGTCATTGTCTAAATGGTGTGTACACTCAAACTTATATAGGGCTAGATCATGACGAACACCTAATTCCGAACTTGGAAGAAGGTTGTGGGAATATTTGAGAAACATATTTTTTAAATGTACACTCAAACTGCTTAAGGTTAGATCGTCATGTGATGAACACCTAATTTTGAAATTGAATATATTTGAATATTTGAGAACAGATTTTATTCCACATTAGAAAAGAGAGTTTTAAATTTTCCCCGATTGTAGTCCTTGCTTTCTTTTCCAAGAAATTTATGGTATTAAGTAGTGAGATAACATCTATTCCATCAAGAGATTTATGCGTACCTTTGCTTTGTTCAAGAATGGTGTAGTATTATATTAGAATATCTATTCCATCGAATAAATAAAAGATAAGTATTTTTCATTATATTGGTATTTAAAATGATGATTTCTCAACTTTTTTAGATACTGTCTAGTCTTTGTCAATTCATTAATATGGATATTTATGAGCCCTTTAGTTTGAAAGGGCATCAAGAAATTTGATTATATTACTAATTGCTAAGAAGATGAGAAAAATGTTTTAATCACTGAGGAGATTAGTATTTTAATCGATCTCAAATAAGGGATCAAATAACAACACCGGGATGAGAATTCATATCTTTAAGTATTTGAGACTTTATCCACAAGGAGGATTTCAAGGACTTTGACTATTCATAAAGGATAAGTATTTCGGAAAATGACTTAATAGGATGGAATTGTAACTATCTCTGCATAATACTTTTGTATTTATTTTCATTATTATCTAACTCTTAACTCTAATCAACAATTTGTTTTACCAAGAACATAACATCACAAAATGGACAGTTCTATCTTTTATTCTAATTTCATAATTTCCTAGTTTCAGATATCTTTGTATGTTTGAATTGTAAATTTCCTAACTTTTGAAATCAGTTTTTTTGGTGTCTTAATCTCATGTATGAAGTCATCCATCTCTCTCATGCATTTAGAGTCCTAATTTGAGTTGAAATTCGTCTTGTTCCATGTTATCATCCTAAAAATGGATGTGGAACTTATGTATTTTACATCCATTTTTGTGACTTTTTTATTATAATGTCGTGACTCTTTATTATAATCGCTATCATTCAGATTGTCTTTATTATGATGTGACTTTATTATAATGTAGATTCTCTACATATATATATTATTTCATACCTAACTAAAATGGCAATTTGTCTTATGTACATATTTGATTCATTTTATTTTGGATTTCAATCTTACTCAATCTTATTTTATATGTATGGAACCTTTTAGTGATTACACAATGATAGAATTTGAATGATAAGAGTTGCCTCTCTATGCTAATTTTCATCACTCTTGCATTTATTAGTCCCTTATATGTATTTGATTTTGCTACAATGGATATTTCTACTCCTTCCTCAAGTAATTTATCACTCATTCCATATAACAAAAGATTTGGAATCCTTTTACATGGCTCTAAGTACATACATGATGGTTGTGAATGTTGACAGCTGTAACTCCATAATGCTATAAATTGCTTTTGAGTTATACATGTTTTCTGTCCCTTTTACAAGTTTTTAAAAGTTTAAAACACAAATACGTCGGTTTGTAACATGGAATGTAATGAAAATATCACGTTTGTAATGAACATTGATGATGACTCATAATGGATATATGTGGACTCTGAATATGTTTTTCTCTTTATACTTTTATCTACATATCAACATTTCAAGATAAATGAAGGTTAAGTTTGTACTTTCCATATGTTTTAATGTCTCATATTATTCATATGGAAAGTACAAACTTAGTAGGAAGGGGAAATAATCTATAGTTTACATGTTTAAAGAAAAATAATTTTTATTTCAAAAATGTTGTGACAATTTAAAAGTACAAAATGATTGTTGAGTTTGAATTTATTACATTAAAAGTAATAAAGTGCTTAAGTTGAATGGAATGATACATACAAAGATTTCAATTTCAAGAGTAATAGAGGTAATGTTTGGTGTAGACATTTAAAAAATATGTGAGCATTGCAACACATGAACAATAATTTATTGAAGATAGATTCTTTTATGATCTTAAACATAATAGAAAATAATAATAATAATATTGTTCTCTCCAATTAATGCAGCATTGTGAAAGTGAATAGTAATAAGCAACAAATTTTATGTTAAGGAATATCTAAGTATGAAAAGCAGCAATAATAATATTTCAATGAAATATAAAAAGAACCAATACAATACAAATGGATTCCATAACATAGAAATATATAAAGTAGTAAGTTAAAATAAAATCTATAGTTTCAAATAAATTGGTATTAAAAAAAAATGTTATGCCTTAAACTCAAAAACAAATATTTCATGTTTAAATCCCCAAAAAATGAAGTTTCCAAATGCCAATTAATCTTAAAATCTCTTATATGGAAAATATAACAAACCTATTATAAAATGCAACCACATTAGTGCTACACAACACCAATTAAGATAAAATTTTCATGACCATGTTGTTTCCGAATCCATTCTCTCTCTCAATCCTCCTTTCCTCCTTATAAAAATTATACAAAAATGTGTGTATTTTCCTTCAACATAGACAAAAACTGGAAAGTTTCATCAAATAAGTGGAGTGGTTTAACATGTAGAGTAGTGATTATATTTTGAATGTCATGAAAAATTGTTCTTGCTGTAAGCTATTTCATGCAAAGAAGAAACAACTTTGAAGCATTTGAGTTGTCCATATTATCAGATAATGAAAAACATAAATAAGAAACTGATTGAGTATGGATGAAAAAAAATATCGTTAAGAGAAGGAAAATAAAAATAAAACCTTTAGTCGCTGAAAGTATACGCCAAAATACGTGTCCTATTTTCTATTGTCTGAAATATACACTTTTCACAATCTAACGTGAATGTCCAAATCAGTTAAAACTCTAGAAACTCCTAATTCAAAACTCAAACAATATTAAAGATAGAAACTCTAGTGACGGTAGAAACTTAAATTCAAAAACTCAACACAATATTAAAGATATTAAAAGAGAAATGAAAACATACACACAGAACCTCCAAGCAAATGCAGAGGAAAACAACGACAGAGAAGAAATTGTGACGCCAGACCTGACAAATCAGAAAATCATAAACTCTGAGCAAAGCTGAAAACCTAAAACTATCATCCACATGATACATTTTCATTGGGTATTCAATCCATGGCCCCGTAGAGCGTTGGTTGTATATAAAGCTTGAAAGCAAGAATAAGTCAAAATTATAAAAAAATCGTAGATCTAGTAGAATCCCCATAAAAATAGATTTTATTTCACCAGGATTTTACTTACGTAAAAATATCTAAAATTTCTTAGATCCGACTCCTCGATAAAAAATTGTTTTATTGCAACGTAATTTTACAATGATGACTAATTCTTCCCATCACAGGAAGTCACAACGCTCCATTGGGAAACAAACTTTGAGGCAATAAAGCCTTGGGTATATACATCTCAACAAAGTTCGTAATTATAGGTTGGCCATAATTCCAAACCTAACTGCCAAGTTTGTTTAAAACCTTTAGTCAGCATGCTTCTAAAAATACAAAATGTCCTATATCTCTATTGTCTTAAATATACACTCTTCACAATCTTACGTAATGTCAAAAAATCGCTTAAAACTCTAGAAACCTAAATTCAAAAACTCAAAAACAATATTAAAGATAGAAACTCTGAAGGATCTAGAAACTCTAATCTAAAACTCAACACACATTAAAGATATTAAAAATGAGAAATGAAAAAGACATAATACGTTAACTCCCAAAGAAATGGAGAGGAAAACAAAGGACGTAGAAGTAATTGTGACGCCAGCCACCTTTAGAAAATCATAAAATCCGGGAAAGCAAAGGTAAAAACCTAAAACTACTTCATCCACATGCATACATATTGGGTATTCATCCATGGCCCCGAGCGCTATCGTGTGATATAAAGTTTGGAGCGCGTAAGCTTCCAAAATTATAAAAAAAATCGAGATCTAGTAGAGTCCCCATAAAAAATAGATTTCATTGCAATTGTGATTTTACTTAAACAGAAAATATCGAAATTTCTTAAATATGACCTCGGATAAAAATTGTTTATATTGCAATTGCAATTTTACTTGCAGAAAATGACTAATTCTTCCCCATCACAAAATACACCGCCTCCATGACTCTATGCTTTCTTCCATGACTTGCTTTTTCTGCAGAGACTAATAGCACGTGCATTGCACGCATCATCCAAGTCAACACTTCATTTGGAAAACATTTTATGCTTAAGAATAATGAAAACTATTCATTTTATTTAAAAAAGATTATATGAAATTTAAAATCCATACAAATCTAAATTTTATTTATTCATATAAGTCAAAATTACTTCCATAAATGTTTGATTCATTGCATGTAATCTGAAAATCATGAATAAATAAATTCAAAATGACTTTACAAATCTCTTAATCTTCTTGCAGGTCCAATAAATATCAAAATGCTTTCGCAATTACCAAGATTGAATCCAAAGTTATGCTAACTAAAAAGGAACAAGTCTTTTCCTGAAGCTTGAATGAAATCCATCTCTACCATTTAATAACCTAGTTGGTCCTAACTTGCCCAAATAGAATGGCCCTGATTTTACATTTACCTTCATATAAGAAAAATTGATAATTTTTCCAATGATTCCATGGGAAAAAATTATCAATGCTAACATAAACTTGTCTGAAAAACATATGTCTGAGGTTAAAACTGGAGCACCAAAAATAATTTATTAGACACCCACAAACAATTGGAGCACCAAAAACACTTATTAGACAATCACAAACTGATTTATTCCCATAAGTTCCAAGACGCACATCATGATATTGGACCATTGGGAAAACAAACTTTTGAGGCAATAAAACATTGGTATATACATCTCAACAAAATTCATAATTATAGGTTACAGCAATTCCAAACTACAATCCTTGCCTATTAAAACAACGTAATGGTATTCCATCTTCAATTATTCTCATTCATGATCGACTTTGGACATTTTCCATTTTAACTTTTTGATTGAACTTCTATTAATTTTGTGCGCGCTGCACATACCAAATGACTATATTGGATAACTTGCGACTCTCCGGATCAGATAGTCTTGAAAGTGAACATGAGTATCGGGTTTATGGGTTTCTTGAAAAATATCCTTTCAATTAAGACGTGGATCCTTCTTCATATATAAAACCATATCATCAAAATCTTCTAATAGCCTCATCTTTTAGACGGCATCGATCAAATAATATTTCACTTTTTCAGTGTTGTTTATAGGTGCAACGACGACAAAAAACATCTCCTTAAATAATTGGATATATATTGTACAACAATTAATTCATGTTAGATTTATCATGTACAAGCATGTATCTATGTTATTTGAAAAAATTTGCACATAATTTAATTCCTTTACCTTCTCTATCAAGATCAGAAACTCTATCGCCCTTAATTGAAATTATAGTTTCATTTGATTCCATCTCCTCTAAGCTTGCAAGTGGCATTTTTCCTTTACATTAAGTTCAACATGTCTCCAAGTTTTAACATACCCTCAGATTTTCGTTCTCGCAAATATCCGTGGATTCTGAGTCGTCTATGCAAACTCTAATAAAACAAGAGTCATTTCGTCATTTATCAAATGCAAACCCATTTTGAAAACTTTTGTTTTAATCGAATGTATTATTCTTGTTCCAGGTATTGTAATCGTATCTAATGGGATTGATCTATTTACATCTTCTATTCCAAGTAACATGCCAAAAATACCTAGACAAGACAAGAACTTGTTAACTTGAAATTCTCAAGAAAATGATGGAAGATTGAATATAAATTTGAAGACATTTTAATTTATATATCCTCTGTACATACACATGCAACATTTATATATAGACACACTCAAGGCAGACATCCCTTGATTTGGATTACATTCATGGCTTCTAGCCATGTTGCACCATTGAACAACTTGTATATGATTCAAATCCCACTGCATGGGGGTTCAGTTGATACCTTCGAAGTGCTCGCTTTATACATGCCCCTACACCGTCATGTTAGTGGCTCTCCTTTCCATGACTACTCCCAAAAATTCCAACAATGTGTAATATTTCTAATCTTTACGAAGACGCATACCAATAGAATGATCATACAGATTTGAACTTAACCTCACACCCATCAGACCATATCTAATGTCTATCGAATATGATTTCATGTTCTTCTAATGAATCATAAAATTTATCAGTAATGCTACATAATGTGTCGTGGGTTCGATCGTCACTTATATAAAGTGATATTCTTTAATAACATGTCGACTGGCTGCCGTTGGTGTTTCTATGTTTGGAAGACTTCGTTGAGCATGTCTATATAAACGTGGACAAATATAGTGACTCTTTAAGATCGAATGAATATTCATCAGATTTCTTTGTGCAAATAATGTAATTCTCTCTCAAGAAAATCAACTACAGACAAAATTGTCCTCGTTGGAAACACTTCACAGGAATGTTTGAATTGTAGATCTTGCCATCGAAGCCTCATGGCGAATGCTTGTATTTATAGATTTCTTCTTCAAACTTCTTCAAAAAACTCTATCAAATAGATTTTATCTACCTTCTTCAAACAAGTTTCCTTTAGAAATAACATTTGAAGATTGTGGAGTCGTACTGTTCAAATATTCATATCTTTCCAATCGAATTTTATATTAGAAAATGATTGATCATTCGTGTCAATATGATACTTTGAATGAAAGGAACTTAGATTTCCACAACCATCACATTTCTTTCCACTAATACATTTTTTGGTAAAATAAATCATATTCTCTCTCTTTCACATAGAATTTCGAGTATAAAACACGAACTCAGGAAGGAGGAGGTGAACCGGGCCATAAAGTTTTACCAAAATCCTAAAAAGTGTCATAATACAACCTTAAACTCCACATGATAATCCATTAACAACACGGTCACTTCTGACAAGCAGATAGGTCTAATTAAACCATGGTTTCCTTTTGTTTGGCTGAAATGCATTGTATTAGAAATTTTAACTTCTTTGTTCTCTTTGAATTTATTGAATAACTCATTTGTGTCATAGGCAATATATGTTTTGGATAGTTCTTCACATTGATTTCTGTTATTCTTCTGACGCAATTACATCCCTTGTATGTGGTGAAACAATTTAGATTCTTCCCAACCAACAATTACAATTCCTTTAACATTTTCCTCGCAAGTCTATCTTTGTAGTTGTCTAGAAATCATTGTCCAACAAGCCAACCTTCCATCATTTGCATCTATCGGAAACAAAATTTCTATGTTTCCGTAGAATGTTTTCTCGACGCTCCCAAATTTTGCCATGTAACGTGGTCAAATCCATCTTTATATTGTTCTCTAGATCAAATTGTTGTTTTGTAACGCTTCTTATTTGCAAATAATTTTATATTTTCCTTTCTCAGATTTTCCAAAAACTTTTAATAGACCAGAGATATATTGTTAAAGACATTCCGTTGCACCTTTGTATCCCTATTCACTTTTGAATACCCATAATGATGTAGCTTATTTTAAATTTCTTGACTTCAATAGAGAAAATAAAGTTGAGCCTGTATATTACTGGATTCATTCCTTTGAGTCAAGTGCATTATATATATTCTTAGTTCGACATCTTATATAATGCTTAGCCTTTTCTTCCCAAATTTGTCAGTGTCAACATTTCTAATATTTCTTCATCAATGCTGATAGATTCTCCCGCATATTCTCTAATCAATTTAAAGTTTATATTAAAAACATAACCCAAACACAAAATTTACTAAATTATATATACTTTATGTCTATCTTATATTAATCTAAATTTATGCACATACCTATAGGTGATTAGTCTTCTAATTCAATTTCAGCCAACGCTTCTATTACTAAGGAGACAAATCTATTTCTCAGAATTTTGAAAAACATAAAATTCTAATTACAATCAATTATATTATTTGAAAATATTTTTAATTTGAATTTATACTTTGAATTTTGTATTACTATCTTACACAGGAAAGGAGGGCGCGAATCTTATGTTCTTTTTATACAAAAGAATTAGGATGTGCCTCCCGGCCGACCGTGTAAAGACTAGTAAACTTTTCACCAGTCGCAGAGGGAACCGTACTTTAAACAGTCTGAGACTATTGATACGGCTCTCGATTTAAACTTTAAACACAGAGATAATTTTATATAGACAGAAAGAGAAAATAGCTTTAACAGATCAGAATGAGTCAATGTGTGTTTTGTGCTTAATCATCATATCTGCCAAGTACACTGGTTGAACTTCTTCTGTCTAAAAATCTCATTTACATTATCATCACTTGTTTCTTCAGTATTTGCACGTTCTTGTTTTTTTTTATAAAGCTCTTCCTTTGCTCGATTTGGAGAGTATCATCTCGAAAAGGCGATCATATTTTCTCTTGTGCGAACTTTTGTTTCCCATGATTTTTATAGTTATCTGAAAAGATATGTTCAACAAAGACTCAACTTGAAAATGCCTTAACATTTATTTTTAAATATATAAATTGTTATTCCATTAAAAACTTGAATAAACATCATTTACCTTATTCAACAAAACCAAAAGATGATTTGAAACTTTCTTTGAACTGCTTTTAAAACCACTCATGTATCGACATCGCATTTCTATCCCATTGCCTATGGAATAGAGGGAATAAAGAAGAAAGAAAAGAATATAGTGACAAATAGAAAGAGAAGTGCTTTGAAACAGTTCAAGAAAGTTTCGAATCATCTTTTCCTTCATGTGATGGATTGTGTTAAATTTGTTTGCTTGCAATCCTATTTATACCATTTGGCTGAAGAACTTTGCAGTAAACGACGTAATGCTTCTTGCTATTTTCAAACGATACGACGCCTCGCTTCATATTTTCCGACGATCGGATTTTCGTCGACATCCTTTCGTCGAAGAATTATTCTTTTGGCCGAAAGATCGGGAAAACGTTTAATTTAACGGATTTTGTTAAATTTTAATCTTTCGGCCCAACAAAAATATTTTCGGCCGAAAAACAAAATTAATCGATGACCGAACTGTGATAAATGCTCTACATAGGTAAACTTCGGAGGTTGCGGACTCGTTCAAATATTGAGAATTTGGTTTCAAAATTGACACCAACATTTTTAAAATTGAATCTACTTTCAATCTGTGATAATTTGTTTTCATTTTCATGATTTTTATCTAATTTTCTTTAATTTTTAAAATCACTACATAATATTTTCACAGACATTATGATTCTATGAAATGAAATATCGGTATCTCAAAAATATAATATGGAAAAAATTTGAAAGTATACATCTTATAATCCTTAGAAATCAAGTATTTCTAAAAGGGTATTTTTAGATTTTAGTTTTACTGTGAAAATCAAGATAGATATGAGGTGTAGAAAAACATGTATAAACTCTAACGCTATTTGGCTTCAACTTCAAAAATTCTAGAAATTATAATATTCATCCGTCGAATTCAAAATGATAGTCATAATAAAATAGATCTCTCAGAGATTGTTGGCAGATATCTTTGTTTGTTCAAAACATAGGCTTAATAAAAAACATCAGTTGTAGAAATAAGTAACTCAATATCATTCATTTCAGGTTTAAGAAACATACTGTTAAAAAAATTGTCAATTTGACATATCAAATCGGGATAAAAAAAAATTGAAAAAATAGTCATTAGAAAGCTAACACAATTCTTCAAGTTTTGTTTTTACTCAGAAGGAAATTCTAAATAAA
This sequence comes from Picea sitchensis, assembly GCA_010110895.2. NCBI lineage: Eukaryota > Viridiplantae > Streptophyta > Pinopsida > Pinales > Pinaceae > Picea > Picea sitchensis. The sequence continues at coordinate 7,728 of SNQJ01S0050091.1, read as the reverse complement.
AAATACTTTCGTTTACTAGAAGTTGAATACCCTGTGAAAATATTGCTTTTGTCATAAACAAGTAAAAGTGTAACCACCTTCCTTCACAGATTTCACCTAGCCTACCAATATTTGTACTAGTGGGGATTGGTGTCTCCAGTAGGTTGGTGCCTACAAATATTTGTAACAATAGTTTGGTTCCTACAAATAATTATGAAGAGAAATTCTTTGGTTTTCTTTGGAAAGGGTTTCAACGCAAATCTTGTGTTTCATGTTCTGCAATTAATAGATCTCATATTTGATTGTTTTCTTATGATTGACAAATGTTTGAAAAAGTAAAAAATTGTCTTATACTAATTCACCTTCCCCCTCTTAGTGTAAGTGTGTTCTCAACATAAGGCACCACCTAAATAGATAACATCATGGATGTTGTTGGCAGCCACATATGTATGATCAATGGTGAAAATATTTTGTGTGATGAAGGGAATTTAGGTAAGAATTATTTCAAACATGTTTGATATCATAGCTGACATATTGATAATTTATGAATGCATACATGTGATTGATACCCATATGAAGGAATGTTAAACATAAGAGGGATTTCACATGTGAAATTTTTGAAATCTTTGGATGCATTCATGAGATAACATGTTATGTTGAGTTGGTTAGGAGACAATAACCAAGGAAAGTGAATACTCGTGTTCATGATTTGAAAATTAATGCCATGTGAGACAACTATATGTGAGACCATGATGTTGTTGGACTCTGGAAATTTTATATCACCTCACAAATATCGAGTGATCTCCTTGATTATATCAATGAATCTTTGTATTATAACCTCCTTGCCTACACTAAAGAGAATTGAAGGGGAAGGATTTGTGAGGGATTTTTTAGCAAAGAAAAGAAACACATGTGTTTGGCTAAAGAGAAAGTGTCCAAATGGTCAAATAATCATTGGTGAGGTGGATGGATGATGTGTTGAGGTGTTTGCTAATCCCTCTAGCTTGTCATGGTGGATTGCATGACATGGTGATATGGCATTCATTATAATAATAGTGTGTATCAAGTGGATCTTGTGATTGTGATAATAATTTCTCGTGTTTGAATGCATTATGAGATTGCATGCTTGTGATGATAATGTAGATAAGATGAATAATATTTCATTGCAATAAAATGTTAGCAACTGGATATGATTGAATTACTGGTGTGACATAATTCTCTGTTCATTTTATGTGCTATTGGGAATGTAGAAATGAAAAGAGTGTATGCATGAATACTCATGTATGGTCTATCTAGATGAATCTCTATCAAGGACAAATTGTAGGTAGACTTGTCTTGGATATGGCCATGAGAGTAAGTCCATAATGAAGACTAATTGTTACCACATGTGAAGGACAAACATTATGAGAAGACTCTTATGGTTGTTGAATCGGATTTTTGTAATGGATAGATTCAAAATTTTGATTATAATATCTTGTGATAACTATTGTCTATGATATAGGTAAAATGATGGATTTGTCTAGTGAGGATAGATAATGGATGTTATAATCTTGAAAGCATGTGGATGTGACTATGATGACATTGGAACCTTGTGCTATGCTTGATTTCCTTGAGCTAATGATTATTTTAAGGTTTCCTATGGGACACCATGGAAATAGAACTATGGAATTATATGTTCTTCTTGCATGTGAAAGCCTTGGTAAATGATGGATTCCTGGAGGGATTTTTGAGCAGAGAAGGGGGGACTTGAGTGACTCTACTGTGTGAAATTCATGACACATGTTGGATCAGATTAAGAGGAAATATATTATGAGTGTGTGAGAGAAGATAGTAAGATAAATCTCACTCATGGAAGCCATGTGAATTAAACATATATTTGTATAAATAAATATTGGGTTGAAATTGCATATTGTACCTTGTATTGTGAATATATGTGCTTCAACTATGAATTGGAAATTCTTATGGATGGAATAATTATTCCATTAAAATGGCTATGGAATACATGATTTTATTTGATGATTTCTACAGGTATATATGGTGTACCTTCACCACTAAAACAAAATATTAGGGCAATATAGATGGAAATGTAATTATAGAAAGAAAATAAATAGAACAAAACATTGAAATAATAACAATACGTAAACATTTATTGATATTGTGAATAGGAAGCAATGTTCACTTGCCTCTTTGAAGGGGAAACCTCCAATTGAGTAGAGATCCAATAAAACATTAGTCACTTGGCACCAAATTACATAGATTCTACCACTATAAAGAATTTCTAACTGGCCAAAACCCTAACCTTAGTCAATACTCTACATGTTCCAATCCCTAATCCAATGGGCCTCCTTTGTTGCAATTTTATGCTCCTTAGGGTGGCATTGTTCCATCACCAATTCAAATAGAATCAACATCAAAGTTTACATGTATCATGGCTTGGATACATTTATAAATCCACGACGCCATATTTCACTTGATTTAACTATTACATGAGCACGGGGATGCCCACTTCGTTCTAAGAAATACCATATATTATCACCATGTTAGTTGTTTTTCAGGTGGTCACCTTTTCTTCTATGTTGGGGTTCTCTATCCATTTCAAGTTATCTCTCTCTCTTTATAGATTTTGGGAAAGAAACACATGGTGTAATGGCTATATGATTCCCTATGAACCTCAGACATAAGGGGGAATATGTTATCACACAAATTTTCTTCACATGCGACACTTAAGTGATTTTAGGCAAAGACATCCCAAACTAGCATTAACCACACCTAATAATCTCAAAGGCATGGATTCTAGGCCAATTTCATACCACAAATCCAATTCAAACTTTAAGTTGACCATTAGAGGGGCCATGTACCTTTTATCTTTAATTGTCATGTGACCTGTACAGGTAACCCCTTGATTCCCGCATGAACATTGTAGTGTCATGATTTGAGAAATTTTGTTGTCCATTAATGCCAAAATCGCCTCAAGAGCTTGGTTGGTGAATGCATGACCATACTAGCATACCTTCTTTATTTAATAGGAGGGTACTTGGCCATCCCTTTCATTAATTTAGTCACATGAGTGGCCATACTTGAATCTAAGGCATTAACATTAAAACTAGTTTTCCTTCTACCCAGCCTTAGCCAATAAATACAAGCCTCCTCCATGCACTCAAGGAGAGCTCTTCAACTAAAGGTTATGTTGCCAAGTCGTTGTCAAAGAGTGAGAATCTCATAAGCCTCCACTCACATTTCTAGCTTTGCCTTAGAGATCATGCTACCCAAATTCCTCTTCAAAGTGTTGATTACATTCGAGAAAGTGTTGTTGAATTGCTTCTTCAACATAGAGAGCCCATTGGAGATACACAAGACCCTCAAATGGAGAAGGATTAAAAACTACATCTGCAAGCTACTCAAGTGTCGTTATCTTGTTTTATTGCCTTTCTATTAGCAATTCGAGAATTGTTTTAATCCCCCCTCAATATGTTGTTTCAATCTTTTAAGTTCATGTTTTCAATTGTATCTTGATTAATATATGTGCATAATGATTAGCATTGGTAACATAGCTTTATTTATCACTCACACTTGTTTGCCTCCGATTCTAACAACCATTTGAAAAAGTCTTTTGGTACACAAACACACATGAAAAGAAGCACAACACTTGTGTACAATAATGACTTCATTGACTTCTATATACACATATTCTCACTTATTATCACGTAAACCCAATACCAAACTAACTCATAATTACATATTAATTAACCCATAATTACATATTAATTGAATCTCATCTCTCATTATGATCATACCAATTTGTCCTCTCAAATTCTGGTTTTAAATGTATTTTTTTTCCAATACCATCAACTATTCTTAACCTTATCTCAACATTAATAATAATATTACCATAAAGTATTCTTAACCTTATCTGAACATTAATAATAATATTATAACATTTAATGTATTTTTAACAATCCCAAGAGTCATTCTTTGGCTTCCCTCGATATTAATAATAATAACAATAGTTTAACATCGCTTATATTTTATTTTGTCGAAGAATTTTTCCCGTTTGGGAGACAATCCTTAATTATACAGTTATGAATCATTATGGTGACATTACAGTTGTGTCCTCCGTACCTATAAATGTACCTCCATTGCGAAGTGTATCAACCCCACGTAGCCCTCCTGTCCCATGCCTACACCACGTATCCCCTCCTGTCCCATGCCTACACCTTTATCCAAAAAAGTTAGTTGAAGCTTTCATTTCATTATTTAGTGCATAACATCATGATTCAGCCCCACCAAATCAATCCTTGCTTTAATGGGAAAACACATTACCAACTATGATTAAAGGATGTTAAATTAAAATTATTATTAACTTTTACATGATTAAATTTTGAATGAGACTTTAAAGGAAGATGTACAAAAGAGAAGAAGGTATGACTTTGGGTCTTGTCGAATTTAGGGAAATTTTTATGAGGGAAAAATAAAATGGATAGTTTTTCTTAACGTTTCAAATACAAGTGAGGTTGAGAAACATCTCTATGTTAAGTTTAATTTAAATTTAAGTATCCTTGATCAAAAATGGAGTTAGGTTTTATATCCAGTTTTACTTTGAATAATGTGTTGAGTTTAACACAAAAGTTACTAGTTTTGCAGGTTTAATGGTTTTAATGTCTCCATCCAAACTTTATTTTAATTTCTTTGATATTATCTTGGAAAAGTTAAAAAATAGCTAAGGCATGGAGTGTATGCAGAGCTTTAGGCTATGTAGAGGCATAAATAAGAGGAGGGTAGTTTGATTCTTTGTGTTCTACACACCTACACTAACTTTAAGCTAAGGTAAGTTGCATGAGAAGGTGTGAGCAAGGGGGGTGGAAGATTTAGCTCCATGCCTTGCATTTTGTATAGTAAAGCTGAGGAAACAACATCTATGCAACAATGTGGCGTAAAGGCACGCAAAGGTGTGGGGAAGGTAGATACATGGAACCTTGGCACCACATTCTACACTTCACAAAAGGCTAAGTCCTAACCATGTGGAGCTAGTCATGCAGAGCAAGGGACTTTGATGGCATACATATAATGATGGATCTTCATCTCCATATAGAAGGGAGAAGAGCCCCAAGACAATGAAGGTCAAGGCCTACTCACCACCTAGAAAACAACATAGACATGTAGGATGGAAATACATGTACAATGGTATGACTCGAGAATTCCACATGACTCAGGAACACCACAAGGCATCCATGTAGGCAACAATAACCCTAAAGAAGAATCATAATGCTTAAAATTCATTATAAGAGGTCGTTACATTGGGGGTTCACTAAAAGAATTATGGGCATCTATAGAAGAAGATGAGGAGGTAGTTGTAATGACTTATTGGGTCTCTTGTTTCTCTAAAGCTAATGTAGCTGCCAGAGGAAAGTAATAAAGGGGCCAAACATTATTAAAAGAAGGGGTGGCAAACCGGGAGTAGAAAAAGAGAGTTGGAAACAACCTAAAGTTAGCCAAGAGGCAGTATGGGTTGTTAGTCTATCAATTGGTCTTCATGGTAGAAGGTAAGAAAGAAGATCAAGGTTGAGAGTTCGAGAACTCAATGAACTTGTCTCCACAAGCAAAGAACAATTATGAAGATGGTGTGGAGAAGACTCAAACATCGAATATGTCCATGTCTAGAGCAAGAATGACCATGAGCATATCAACCACACAACAATCTCGTCGAGTGTATATCTTGGGGAAAAAATAGATGGTTGTTGGTCCAAAGAAATATAAAGATGGTAGCAATGAAGGATTAGTACAAAGAATAAGAGGATGAAAAGGACAATACAAGCTTATCTCGAGTGGAATGAAGACTATCTCGCAGCACTAGAGTTCTACCTCTAAGAATGCATAAGGAAATCAAGAACACTTAGTAACATTGTAGCCCCTTGTATGCAATTTTCAATCAATGAAGAGACAATAAAGGTCATTATTTCATGGTTTTCCCATTTGGGTTTCCAAGGTAATCTCTGTGTTATCACTGTGTGTTTGTTTCTTCAACGGTTTTTCTTCATTTAAATTATAGTCTACAAGTAACTTACACAAATATATTTTATGCATAATGAAATAGTAAAAAAGATAAACAAATTATTTTGCAAAATTAATTAAGGTCTGTACTAGTGAATTGGCTTAGCCATAGGTTAACAAATTATAAATCATATTGGTAGAAAATCTAAGTTAGAGTATATTAGGAAAGACCTTTGGTATTAGGGAGCCCAAGTTTGAGAGAAATTGGAGAAGGACCTACAGTTGTCAAAGCCTTTGGGGACTAAAAATCCTTTAAATAGAGTGGTGTAATCCAAAATGGGCCTAGGTATTAGTTCTAGTTTCACTCTAAATAATGGATTTAGTTCAACACACATAAATCACTAGTTTTGTTGGTTTAATGTCTTTAAAACATCCATCTAGATTTGTGTCAAAGTCCGTTTGCATTGTCTTGGAGAAGTTCAAAAATAGTTAAGGCATGAAGTATATGTGGAGCTTTAGGCTACACTAAGGCATAGGCAAAAGGAGGATAATTTCATGCTTCACACTCCATGCTACACACACCACACAAACATTTAGCTAAGGTAAGACATGTGTAGAGGCATGAACAATGTGAAGTGGAAACTTTAAATTCATGCCCCACACTTTATATAGAAACATAGAGGAAAGGACATATATGTGGTGATATAGCATAAAGGAATGTAGAGGTGTGGGAAAGGTGAATTGGAAACTAAGCTCAACACTTTACACTTTGTTAAAGGGTACAACAAGAGCATGTGAATCAACAAACATGCCTAACCTCCACATTAAGACCTCCCATTTTGATGGAGCTCCACCTCCACATAGAAGGAAGAAGATGAACCCCAATACAAAAATGGTTGAGGCATACTTGGATACATAACAAATGGTATGGCCACACAAGTTGGCGAATGTGCACAATTGGATGAATCGAGAATTGTCATGTGGCATCCAATTAGGAAATGGTAACCCTAAAGAAGAATCATAATTCCTAAAATCCATTATAGGAGGTAGTTACAATGGAGTTCATTTCATTGGAAAATTTTGCGTTGTCTACAGAGGAAGATGGGAACACAATTGTAATAACTTCTTGGGTCTCTTAGCATTCTGAGGGCAATGAAGTTGTCAAAGGAAAGTAGTAAAGGGAGGGATCATTTTCAAAACAGGAGGTGATAGACAAGGAGTAGAAAAAGAGATTTGGATACAACCTCAAGACACTCAAGAGGAAATATGGGTCATTGGTCAATCCCTTTTCCTTCATGCCAAAAGGTAATAAAGAGGACCAAGGCCAATAATTCCAAAACTCAATTAAATCTTCTCCATCAGAAAATGATAGTTCCAACGACGGTGAGAAGAAGACTGAAACACTGATTTTGTCCATGCCTAGAGAAATAATGTCCATGAGTGAATCGAGTATGCAACAATCTCATCAAGAGCATGTCTCGTAACAAATATATGGTTGTCTATTTAGAGGAATGTAGAGATGGTAGTAATATAGGACTATTCCAAAGACCAAGAGGACAAAAAGCATAATACAAGCCTAGTCCTAGGTGGAACCAAATCTATCCTAGAAAATGTTGATTTTTTCAATAAGCTAGGTTAAGCATGAAGTTCATTCCATTTTATCATTTAACTTAACCATAGACAATAATGTTGCAGCAACCAAGATCACAAGAAGAAACACCATGCACAAGAACACAAGAAGTATCCTGGGAAACCCTTCTC